>JAQFYB010003784.1:0-18284 GCA_034694085.1 Pogonognathellus longicornis | reverse complement strand
CAGTGCGGGTGCGGGTGCGGTGCGGCATTTTCCGCACCCTAAAGGTGCGCCGCACCCGAAAGTAGCAAGTGTGCTTATAATATAACGAAGGTCGCTGATGAGATTGAAATAATGAAATAAATTCACTTAATGACATCGAAAGACGCTCGTTCATAAGTGTCAAATGTAAAGGAGGGTATCTAATAAGGAGATATTTTATTAGTAGGGCTGAATTATCCTTCAAATTCTACACAACTTTCATGTCCCTATGCCCAAAATGTACCCCTGATTTTACATGGGCGGAAAATGAAATTTATTTACATTGAGAATATAGGGAAACTTGTCAACTTGTACCACTGATATGGGGATGTTGGCGGGGGATTTTAACAGTTCTGAAGAAACAGTCGGATAGCAGGGAAGCTTGGGAAGTTTTTAAAACCGACATTAGGTGGGGTGTTAATTTTTTTATTGAATTTTGAAGTTTTTTCCGAGTCAGGCAAAAATTGCCAAGTTAGCAGATTCCACGTAACCAATATTTAATTAATAAGACAATGTACTAAACCTAAACTCATCTTAGCTAGCAAAAATTATGTAACCTAGTGTACTAAATGTTGCTGCATACAGGTAATCGGTTGTCCACACTCCATTAACATGCGCATTCAACGTGCCAGACGCGCATGCGCTATGTATTGGTAATTGGTATATGTTAAAGTTAAACAAAATATTATCTGCCCTCGGATTTTCAGGTTATCCAACTTTTAAAATCCACCAATATTATTCATTTTCAAGATTGCGCAATCAATCGCGCAGTACGCGCATGCACAATGTGTTGTCATAAGTTAAGTTAAACAAGATATTATTTGCCTTGGATTTTAAGGCTGTTCAACATTTAAAATCCACCAATATTATTCGTTTTCAAGCTTACGCAATCAATCGCGCTGTACGCGCATGCGGGTGAATCTGATTTGTAGTAACTGCGTAGTGTGTAGGGATGAATTCTGACAAATGCACAGGAATAAAAAAAGTGCAAAAAAATTCTAAAGCTTTGCTGAAAAATATCGAGAAAAAAAATTATGCATTGCCGATTCGTACTTATATCTGTTTAAATGGTTTATTGTATACCTACCAGATATTTCTGTACAAAAACAAGAATTCAATGTAGACCAAGACCGATTACAATACGAACATCTCCTCAAGGGATTGGACTTTGAGGAAGGTAAATTCGAGTGTTTTTTTCCGAGAGAGTGGGAGTTCCCATGTAAAGCCACTTTGGTAATAACATGATAGTTCAACGTTTCACTGCCAACCAACAAGAAACTTGCCAATAAGTTTCATTACAACCTAATCTACATTGTGTATAAAATTCATTGTTGGTTGGTAGTGCAACTTGGCTTCAGACCAGAGCGAAGCGTAATGGACAAAAATTCATCAGGGTTTCGTGTTAAAATGAAAGTGGGTATGAGAGAGCGGCTTTGGTTTTTTGTAGGTACATTGTATTGTATAAACGCTGAAGAGAAATAGTCGGAAATAAGGTAAACTCGATGGTAGTCTGTTCTGTATAGTCAATCAGACGCATCCATTTTGACGCAGAAGTTGGAAAAGATGATATTCACAATAATTGGTTGTACAATTTCTATTTGTTCTAGATCTTTAGTATAGTATAGATTAAGCTAAAAATGAAACCTTACAGATTTAAAAAATGCAATAAAAAAAACAATTATGTTAGCAGATGTCAACCTGCCGTGCAAACCTTTTGGTAGGATGACTAAATGCTCACTTGTGTTAAGTGTGTTTGAAAACAATACATTGCCTAAATAATGCATTTTTGTGTTCCAGGGTTACAGATTGTGGGTCACAATCTCGGCGATGTTTCTGTTCGGAATTCAAATCAAACAAAATATGAGTCCAGTCAAAAAAATCTCGACGAGACCTTGTTTAAGGATGAGGATTTCTCAGTTCATTCTTTTGCTCCAAAAAGTTCGGGAGATGAAAAGTTACTAAAATGTTTTTATTGTGAAAAGACATTCACCCAAGAGTGCCACAGAACCCTGCATCACAAAACTCACAATGTGGATAATTATGAACCTTTGCTTCGAAAACAGAAATTCGTCTATCGAAAAAAATCAAATTATAAATGCTCTTATTGTAAAAGAGGGTTCTCTAATCCCAGCTTGTTAAAAATTCATGAAAGAAATCACACTGGAGAAAAATCTTTCAAATGTTCTTTTTGCAATTTTGGATGTAATCAGTCTTCTTATCTGAAGATTCATGAAAGAACTCACACTGGGAAAAAACCTTTCAAATATTCATTTTGCAGTACTCGGTTTAATCAGCGTTGTGGCCTGAATCGTCATGAAAGGACTCACACTGGAGAAAAACCTTTCAAGTGCTCATTTTGCAATAGACGATTTAATGAATCTTGTCATCTGAAGCGGCATGAAAGAATTCACACAGGAGAAAAACCTTTCAAGTGTTCAGTTTGCAATAAACGATATGCTAGATCGTGTACTCTAAGGCTTCATGAAGCAACTCACAGCGGCGAAAAACCTTTCAAGAACTCTCACCATAAAGATCATGAATAACAAGAGTCTACTTTAATTAGCCAAGTCGTCAATCAAAATGACGGTTCTCTAAAACATTTGAAACATCCAGAAAAAATTCATTCCACATGTCCCATTGAATTTAAATGTTCGTTTTGCGAAATGACATTTAGTCACGACGAAGAAAGAGCCAATCACGAGAATATTCATAGAAGAGAAGATGAAATTGTGAATGAGAAAATTGTAGGAATTTAACGTCTTAACTGACATTATTTCCAATATTGTTTAACCTCTCCTAAATCTAAAAATACAAATGAAACACTCAAGTGAAGAAAGTTTAATATGAAAGTGTTTCTAGACACCACCATAAGTATGTCAAAACCTCCAAAGGTGTTTCAAGACCTACCAAAAAGTTCAAAAAACCTGAAGCCAGATTTTTGAACGTGTAATACAATTATTCTCATGTTATGTTGTATGCAAGTTTGAAGTGAAGTGCCGTAAGAATGTAGGATTAGTGTGTAGAATGATGTCTGTGAAGTTGAAACATGTTCTTCTAAGCTTATTCTGGATTTCAATACCCAGCTAGCAGATATGATACTACCGATATTACAACTATCAAAACGCGCCAGAACATCTTTAAAGACATAATATAATAATGGTGTAAACATAATGGTTGTTTGATGTAAGACAAGAGGTAAACTATATGACAACTTTGACCAACCAATACAATTACAAAGACAAGTTTTGATTTAATTTAAAACAACTTTAAAAAATGACATAGAAGTGACTTACTGAGTGGCATGGCGCCATTTTCCTTTTTTAGCAAAATACGTCAATCATGTTATGTCCTGGAGAACATCATGATGCATGCTATCTGTATGTCTTTCAAAATATTCGCAGTATTCAAGAAAGTGATTTATGTGATGCATCGTAATCAATTTGAGTTTCAATGGTTTTTAATTCTAAACTTGGAAATGTACATAAACAAATGTTGCAATACTCAATCAAATTAATAACAAAGATTTATTATTCGTTTTACATTTTTAAGCCACCAATCGATGTTTTGATAAATAGGAGTAAGAAATACCTTAACACTTTTTGCATTCCCCTCCAGCCGGATGACTATAATTATAGGGAATTTGTCATTTGGGATTCTTGTTTCACAGCGGATAAGACTGGTTCTGTCAAAGTTGACGACTGTAATGAGAATAGCAGTCGGTAATGGAATAGTCAAATGTTTATTTTGCTTATGTCTGGAAAAAACGATAACAGATTATTTATATCACAGTGTATTTAAGTAGATTGTAGATAGGTACAAATATCAACGTACATGTTATAGTATCTCATTAATTAATCGCAACTTCTTTGGAAAAATTAGTGTAAACTGTAAACTACGTCCATGACCATGATAATCCATTTGCACAAAATAGCGTACATGTTCATGATGCAATTCTAATTAACATGCGTTTTTTCACAGTACTACGTATTACATACTTATTGTCAGTGCCGTAACAAGCCTGTCCCGGCCGTGAGGAACAGAGTGCGGCTGTCGATACTAAAGAACTCCTAAAGAAGAGTGCAGACTAAATACCTAAAGTACCATTTTAAGCTCAAATCGAAAAAAATATAAAATGCATCAAATTCGCGCGTAGCGCGAAACGATATTACAAATTTAGGCCAAATTTAAATCAAATCGCGCGTAGCGCGAAAAAATTTGCACTTCTTTGCATTTTTACGGCAAAAATAACCACTTTTTTTGGATTTTGGGAATAAGATTTTGGGAAATATAAGATTCTTTACTTAACTAATGACTTTGTCCATAAGTGAAAAATTAAGACTTATGAGATAACGGTCGTCACGGTGACTATTATTACAATTCAATATACAGGCCAGTCATCCTGGCCCGGCCTTTTGTGGCCCGGCCGTGAGGACGATCCTCACCCACCCTCCCCATCGTTACGGTACTGCTTATTGTAAGTATATTGGGGTATGTATAATTGTTTGGTGCTGTTATTAATTATAATAGACTCAAAGTTTTTTCGATTCACAGTGTTTTATGTTGTGCTGGTAAGTCATATGATACCCATAGAGCATTTAATGATTTAATGACCATCTAATTAAACAAAGTGTAGGTCGTACGCATTTCAGTATCACTGGTTTCGGACTAAATGGTGAATTTGAGACGATTAAGAGTCATTTCGATTATCATTCAATGATAAATTACTACTATCGGTATTTATTATTAGGGCAATTAAAATTTAAAAGTCATCCCAATAATGAAAAAAATCAATATTTAATTATTTCATGGTAACATTTAGCTTCAATTCCCTTGTGAATTTTTTAATTACGTTACAGCTAAAACCATGCAGTAATTCAGAGAAGGCAATGTTACTGGTAACATGGCCTTCTCTGAATTACTGTCATTTTAATTACGTACCATTTAATAGTCAGTGAAAATGAAACTGGATGCAAGATTACTCCTATGGTAAATAAATGAATGCAATTATGAGCCACAATCAATAAATCAATGAATTACGGTAAATGTATGAAGATCAAAATATAAATACTAAAGATGAATTATAATATATTTTTCAACAAGGATGTATGTTATTCTCATGGGTTTGTGTATTTTTCGAAATGTATAAGTGCCTTAATTTTAGTTATAAATATTCACGATTAATTGGCATCATTCCTATGAATAAATCGAAAACCTTGCTCAATAAGAGTACCCATTGCAATATCAACTGTATAGTAATAGAAAAATTAAAGTTTTTGTGCGTAAAAGTTTCATCGTAATAGGTAAACAAAACATTTTATAAATATGATGGCTTTTGAAAAAAATTCCAATATTTTTGTAAGCGTCACCAATTCACGAAAAAATAAGAAATAAATACCCACAGTCCAAAAATTCAAGATTTTATAACACGTATTTTATTCAAGAAACTAAGGGTTGTTTCGCTGGGTATGGCAGTGAAACATTGTTGCAATAAACATTTTCTATGTCTATGGCGAGTTTCCTAGTTTAGGTTAGTTGTGGTTACGTAACCAACCGTTCAACCCCCCCCCTCCCCCCGTAACCATGCGTAGCACTTTTGCATACCCCTCCCCCCCAAACTGCACACGTATTATGTGCATGATCCTTTAGGAGCGGGTGGAAGGCTACTTAGGCTGCGGGTGGAAGGAAGGCTACTTAAACGAGGTGGGCGGGCTATTTCCTTGACAGGTTACTTATCTTGCCTAAAAGGCGGGTTGCCGGATTACTTCGGCGATGCCAGTGCAACACGTTGCGTTTCGGTTCCATTTCCATCGAACTAATCCGCCACCCGACAATTATCATCACTCCATAATATGGCTCCGCTAGTAATACAGGCCCGCTCCGCGGGCCTTTAATTACTAATGTCCGGTCGGTGAATCAGTTTAAATGGGGTTAAAATCGTATTGCTGTTTCTTACTTTTCTCGTAGGTACTTATCGTTCTCGTAACCTCTGATATTTATCGTAGGCTATTATAATTCTCGTATGCTCTTATAATTCTCGTAGGCTCTTATAATTCTTGTAGGATCTTATAATTCTCGTAGGCTCTTATAATTCTTGTAGGATCTTATAATTCTTGTAGGATCTTATAATTCTCGTAGGCTCTTATAATTCTCGTAGGCTCTTAAAATTCTCGTAGGCTCTTGAAATTCTCATAGGCTCTTATAATTCTCGTATGCTCTTTTAATACTCGTATGCACTGATATTCTCGTAGGCTCTCAAACTTCATTTAAGAATCTTGATAGCGAACGTTTTAAATAATAGATTATTTAAACTGAATCATATTTAGGAGAGAATGGGAAAAATCAAAATAAGTTACATAGTTTTCGCGAGGAGCGCAAAGAAGGTGGAGATTTTGTATACTTTTTTTCAAAATAACCTCCTTTTCCTGGATTTCGGGTGGGGTAGGTGGGTGCGAATGGCCCCCTTGCCTTGCTGGAAACACTGCTGACACCATGAGACATATTTGGAGTGACTTGTGACACATTGAGAATGAATTATATTGAATTATAAATATATAGTAACTGACAACATAATTATGCCTTCAATTGCAGGCTTACATTGAGAATTGAGTATTTAGTATTTTAAGATGTATTCAAAATACGTATTTTGTTGTTTGTATTTTCGTTATTATAAATACATTTGTATTTTGTAGAAAGAAAATACATATGTATTTAAACTACTTATGTATTTTGTAATTCGTAGTTGTATTTTGAATTTCCTTTTCCCTTTGAATTACATTAAATTTCTGTATACGAAAATCTGTGGGCTGCATTATTTTCTGGCATTACAATTCTTTGTGAATAATAATAAGCAATTGTAGTAGGTGTGTCTTGTTTAAGTTTAATGGATGTACTTGAGTATGTGGTGTACTTGGTATAAGGACAAAGTTAATGGTTTGTTTGCAGTAAATAATGTGTATTACTTATATAGCATGCAATCTACACGCATAATGTGTTTGGTATTGAATTTATAAATTATGAGAGTATATTTGTAGGTATAGGTGAAATTTCTACCTGGCTCTATAAATAAATGTCGCGGAGAAAGGGTTTGTTTTGGTTAGGTACCTGGCTCTGACTCCTGATGTGAAATGTTTATTTCCCGGCTGGGTCATAGGGTTAAATGGGTTTAATTGTAAATTTTTTGTAAAATTTTATTTGATATCATTCTTTCTGGGACTTGTGGCTTTAAAATCATGTGTTTTACTCTAAAATCGATGAAGTGGTTTATGAGAACATAAGTCGTCACGTTTAAGGTTTTTAACATGTAAACTCGGCCTTTGTAATATTCTTCTTTTCGCTATTATTATTATGATATTACTCCATATGTGGCTCGTTAGGCCCCATATGGCTCCATATGTGGCTCGTTAGGCTCCATATGACTCCAAATGTGGCTCGTTAGGCTCCATATGACTCCAAATGTGGCTCGTTAGGCTCCATATGACTCCATATGTGGCTCGTTAGGCTCCATATGACTCCATATGTGGCTCGTTAGGCTCCACATGACACAATCTTCTCTACTTACACTCCACATGATCCATCTAACTTAGGTTGGTCAAAATAGTTATACCCCCATTTGGGGAGTACCCCTCTCCCCCGTGGGTCGCCGAAGCCCTAATATTGTAGGTATATATTTTATAAATGTATGGAACGTAAGTATATGTTTAATATTTGAGTATAGGTATCTGTCCCGTGGCCAGGGTCATCAAGTTTATTGTAGGACTAGTGTACAGGCCCGCTATTAAAGCGGACGACCTTTAATTCCTAATTTCCGTTCGGTGAATCAGTGTAATTAATTGGGGTTAAATCGTATTGATTAGTCATAGAAATTGGAAAGCGTAAACCGTGCTCACTACTACCAAGTACCAAGTAGTAAAATGAAGTTCTAACTCGTTTTACTATCACTGCATACAAAGTAACGCAAACTATCACTTTAAGTTGATGCAATTAGCAAATTAAATATACAGAATGACATTTTCTGTAATGTTCAGTTTATTTCAAGCGTTTTTTAAATGTCAAAGAATACATTCCTGAGTCATTTCTATAATTTAATTAATAATATGATAATAATTGAACCGTACCCATTAAGTTTTTGGTAGTGTCTGCAAATGAAACTGCTGTAGTTTGAGTGATTGGGAATCAGGCGGTTACATCTAGGCGGTGACAGGCGGTGACCTAGGTCACAGGTAAGGTCACAGAGAATGTTCCAAAAAACAGGGCTTTCTTGCGTCGTAACTTAAGAATAAAGTGGACTTACTTGGTTCCTTACCTTAACCGACATATAATTAGTTTCCTCGATTTTTTGCCGAAATCGTGGTTTGTTTGCTTTACACGACATCCTACAGTGCCCCGAAACCAAACATTTTTCACCAGTCTCATTCTCATTTTGAGAACATCAGTACTTCGTGAGTCTGGCTTCCCGCGGTTTGTGTATCTTTTTCATAATAGCCAAAGTCGAAACAAAACTGAGTCAAAGATTTTGTTGAATATCAATTGTTTTTTAGTTCATACTATGAACAAAAAACAATTGAACACCACTAATGACTAACAAACAACTATGAAGTTCATAGTTGTTTGTTAGTCATTAGTGGTTAGTGTTAGACATTTAGAAAACCTTTCATTCATTACATTAAATTGTTTTGATCAAAACCCCGCTAAACCCCGCAAAATGGCCTTTTTTTCGATTTTTGCGCCTGGGGGTGAAAACCCTGCATTTAGAGAAAATTTGGTGCCCCGCACACACCTGGCACGGGTGCCCTGTGGGGCACCAAAAACAGTAATTCCAACTCCGCTAAAAACTATAAAATTTGCGCGTAGCGCGAAAAGTTTTGCAATGTAGGGTACTTTTGTGCTATTAGTATTTTTTTAGATTCTTGGAGGGGGTGGCGCGCTGGCGCGTGCCTTATTGCCCTGCCGTTAGATATAGCGTTTTTTATTACGACCCTACTAACGCTCATATATTTGGCTTAAAAGTGATCATCTTAAATAAAATAACGTCTCAACCTATGCGAATATATTATTTTCAAATTATTTTCAGTGAAACCTAGATATCAAAATATCCACCCAAACAAAAACAACCAAGAAATGGATATTAACAGTTTACATCTCCAGACTGACGTCTCAAACGTGAAGTGTGAATCCGGCGATATTCAGTCTGACATTTTGTACGGGAATCATCAGCAGTCCATTGCAAATTACGATGTAGAAAGAAAAATCAATGAGACAGTTAATAAACATTGTGGACAATCTACAATCGACCAAAATCAAAATCTTGCATCCGTAAGTGAAATGAGAAATGTTCACGTAACTAGTGGAATTGATTCAAAAATGTGTGCAGATCTCAAGAACGTCGGAGTGACGCTCACAATGTCCGATTTATTGAAATTGGTGAGAATGCCCAAGATAGTACTTGAGAGTAAGTCTCGTTCTGAAGTTAATAACTATTAAGAATGAATAACTTTATTTGCAATGTCCTAATGTATAGTGTACCTTTATTTTATTTCCCTAAGTTAGACTTAATTAGCAGTAAAATCTGAATACACAAGAAGTTATTTTTAAATTATGAAAAAAAGTTACATTTGCAATAATTAATTTTGATTTTGAAAATGTAGCTGAGTTACTATATGAATCATATCTATAAGCGCGAAACATGCATGCTTTTTTTCGAATGGAACTATGTGCCTCTGAAATGCGTTTTGAAACCTACGTTGCAATTTTTGTAGGTCGAATTGTCTTCTGAATGTTGTCAAATGGACTGAAATTTGAACAGGGAGTAGGCATTATGATTCCACAAAGTGAAAAAAGACCATCAAAAAATTGGAGCCTTTTTTAAACATATTCAGATTTTGACCATTTATGTAATTTTTTTATTAATTCATTGCTTAATTGAATTTTGAAATGCTATGAACATTTATCTAAGTCAAATTAATTATAAGTTAATAAAAATTAAATTAATTGTCATTGAATATTTAAAAATTAAAAAAATCTTTTCCCGTTTTGGTTCAATTTGCCCCAAAATTTGCTAGCAAGTACCCTTTAACTTGTAGTTCAAGTTACCGGGCCGTTTGACCTCGAGAGGTCATTGAAGTATAGCCTAATTTAATCTTCAATGACATTTAGAGGTCCAACGGCTCGATAACGTTTTTTGGTGTACTACTCTTTGATGTACAAGTCAGAGGCTATCTGCTTCCAAATTGGACAAAATCCTAGGTGACATTGCCTTGTTCTTTAAAAACAAGGACGCAAAAAATGATGTTTGCAGAACTCAATATGCGATCAGTACCGTTTTATAGGTTGACTAATGCTTCCGTGTGTTTGGAGGCAATACATTGCCTAATTATTGAAATTTTGTTTTCCAGGAATAAATATTGAGTATCTCAAGCTCGACGTTTCTTTTGAGAATTCAAATCAAACAAAATGTGAGTCTCGTCAAAAACTTAAGGAGACATTGTTTAAGGATGGTGAGTTCTCAGTCCATTCTTGTGTTCCCGAAAGTTCAGAAGATGGAGATTTAAAATGTTTGTATTGTGAAATGACATTCACCGAAGGGTGCCACAGAACCCTTCATCATAAAACCCACACTGTGGACAAAAATGAACGTCCGCAGAAATTCGTCCGTAAAAACAGCCAGGAAGTATGTCAAATAATCCCCGCAAGAAAAAAACATTTTTATAAATGCTCTAATTGTGGAAAAGGGTTTTCTAAACATAGCAGTTTACAAATACATGAAAGAACTCACACCGGGGAAAAACCTTTCAAATGTTCGTTTTACAATAATAGATTTAATGCACCTGGCAATCTAAAGCGCCATAAAAAAACTCACACCGGGGAAAAACCTTTGAAATGCTCATTTTGCAATAATATAATGAATCTAGTAGTCTGAAGCGTCATGAAATAACTCACTCGGGAGAAAAACCTTTCAAGTGCGCATTTTGCGATAATCGATTTAATACATTGAGTATTCTGAAGGTTCATGAAACAACTCACGCTGGGGAAAAACCTTTAAAGTGCTCTTTTTGTAGTGAGCGATTTAATTATAAATCTCATCTGAAGCGTCATGAAAGAACTCACAATGGAGAAAAACCTTTCAAGTGCTCATTTTGAAATTCTCGATTTAATAGAATGGACAGTCTGAAGCTTCATGAAAGTACTCACACATTGGATAAACCTTACCAATGCTCATTTTGTAATTATCGGTGTAATAGATCGCATAGTCTGAAGCTTCATGAAAATACTCTCACTGGAGAAAAACTTTTCAAATGCTCATTTTGCAATAATCGATATAATAGAGCGAGTAATCTGAGGCGTCATGAAATAGCACACACTGGAGAAAAACCGTTCAAATGCTCATTTTGCAATAAGCGATTTAATGCATCGCATGGTCTGAAGCAGCATGAAAGAACACACACTGGGGAAAAACCTTTCAAATGCTCATTTTGTAATAATCGATTTAATAGTTCGTTTAGTAAGAAGGTTCATGAAAGAACGCACACTGGAGAAAAACCTTTGAAATGTTCTTTTTGCAGTAGTCGATTTAATACATCGCAAAGTCTGAAATGCCATGAAATGACACACACTGGAGAAACACCTTTCAAGTGCTCATATTGCAATATTCGATTTACTAGATTAACTAGTCTGAGGCGCCATGAAAGAAATCACAGTGGAAGAAAACCTTTCAAATCCTGTCACCAAAAAGATCACCAAAGACAAACGTCATCTTTAATTAGCCAAGTTTGCACTCAAAAGGACGGTTCTCTAAAACATAGGAAACATCAAGAGCAAAAGCATTCTACAAGTTTCATGGAATTTGCATGTTCGTTTTGTGAAATTACATTTAGCCATGATGAAGAAAGAGCTAATCACGAGAAAATTCATGCAATAAAAGATGAAATTGTGAATGATAATTTCATTTTAGGAATCTAACGGCCTTACTGACAGTATTTCTAATATAATTTTTTAACCTCTCGTCGATCTAAATATATAAGTGAAATACCCAATTGTAGAAAGTTTAATATAAATAGTCATGTTTTCGCTGTAAATAGTACTAAAATATAAAAAAAAACTATAAATGATTTTAAAAGTCGTAGCATATTTTTTTTAATTTGTTCCACTGAATTCAGAAGTTAAACCTGAATATTGTTTCATTTTCAATACAGGTGGTATACAGTACTTTGATGCTCAACAGTTAATTAAATATTTTAACCGTCAGATTATTTTCTATTTATACAAATAAAAGTTACAAATATAAATGTGCACATAATTGAAATTGATTTTATTATTAAGAAAAGTAAATATTATGTTGAGTAGGCTATAAGACAACAGCAAACAAGATATCTTTAGATTCGGAAATTCCAAGGAAATCCACGAAAAATCCAAAGAAATTCCATGGAAATCCATGGGAATTACGTGCAAATCCATGCAATTCTTCGAGACTAAATGGGAAATTCAAGGGAACCTTTTCTTTTTTCCATGCATGGAGGGGGTACAATATGTGTATGGTTTTCTGAATTAAATATTTCCAGCTTGCTGTGACATTAGTGACATATATATATATATATATATGTTTGCATTGAACTTGTGTAGTGATCTACATTGTCAGAAGTGACGTGGTGGAGTCAAACTTGGAAGGTCGAGAGGTCACGGAGGTCATTTCAACATTATGTTAAAACCATACTTTACCATAAACACTAACACTTGAAATATTATTAGTGGGTGAAAGATTAATTTTAGCGACCAAACCATGTAACGGGACTTGGGGCAAATAAATTCTTTGTTCTTTGAATAAACCTCTATGACATAAAACTTTCAGCCAATTCTGTAGACAACTAATAGAAATGACCTCCGTGACCTCTCGACCTTCGAAGTTTAACTACCCCACGTCAATTCGTAGGCATAAAGAAACAACATTTTTCTCTACCATTTTCTACCACGACCACCCCTTGGGTGTCAAATGGTCGATGTTCTCCTTCTTGTACTCGTAAATATACAT
Organism: Pogonognathellus longicornis; assembly: GCA_034694085.1. NCBI lineage: Eukaryota > Metazoa > Arthropoda > Collembola > Entomobryomorpha > Tomoceridae > Pogonognathellus > Pogonognathellus longicornis. Next base: position 5,245 of record JAQFYB010003784.1, on the reverse strand, counting down.
GCATGGGTTTATTCCAGGACACTTTGACCGCTTCCATTGACTAAACCAAATGACCCTGGGGAATTTTGACCCGGTACAACCTAACTCCTTGAATCAAGCTCTAAAACAAATACAAAATTCAAAGAAATCTCTAGAAAACCACACAGCCATGTAACTCGTTCGTGCCATATAATTTGCATTAAAATTAGATTTAATTACATAGAATTCGCGTTCAGCTCAAAAATTTTGAGCTATATTAGGCTAAAACAATCCAAAAACTCTAGAAATTCTTGCATTGGTTGAATTTTTTAAGAAAGTTGTGAGATAATTTGGATTAAAATCAACATTAAATGCATAGTATTCACGCGCAGTTAAAAAAATTGGAGAAAAATTTGAGCGAAATTGGACAAAAGGCATCTCGAAATTAATAAAAATTTAGAGTTGCTCAAACATTTTGAGCTAATTTGGACTAAGATCAGCCTAAAATGATAGCAATTTTTTTTTGACTTACCGTACTGGCGCTGATACTATCCCAGGGACACTTTAGTTCCCCAGGTGGGGTACTACACTGTCCTCACCCATGAACTTTCTCTCCCAAATCGTAACTTCCCAGGGACAGAATAGTATCCCATGTTATTAATGAAAATAATTTGACACCTTCAGATATCTATGCAGCTGACGAAACAGCCGTTTGGTTAGACTGTGTAAGTGACTATACAGTTGCACCACACTGAGGAAAAAGAAGGCTAGATCTTCGCATATTATATTTAATATATTAATATATATTATATATTTAATACGTCCATAAAACAATACAATCGCTCATATTAATCCGATCATGAAAAATAAATTACGCCGAACCTAACCTTACTTAAGTCATTCATAGACAAGTATGACGTCGTACATAACTTAGCATAACATAACTTATAATAGCAAGGGTCATTTTATTTATTGTTACATAAAGGGTAATAGTGCTTGTGTTCTAATCCATTTTGCCAAAACTATATTTCATGCTCACTAACAAAATGCACCTTTCGTTTAGCTGGACATTGCTTATTTCCTTTACAATGATAGTAAACCAAAAGTTGACACCAACTCCCAGGTTAAGCAATTTTCTTTATTTCCGGTTTGTATAGAATCTGAAAATGAATCTGAGTCCGAATATTCCACTAAGCGGGCCATTTTTAATAATACTGAAGTGAATGTCTCAAGAGTAAATGAAAGAATGCACAAATCTTTTAACCTGCATGCCTCTATGCTGAGAGTTTAGGATAATCAAAAATTACCACATCGATATATCCTGTCTCAGTTCCTTCAACTTTGCACTGCATACTATGACACTATCAGTTTCTAATCGATGTACATAAGAATCCTAGCCATGATAATAATAATATAAGCCTACTGCGTTTAAAACATAGATAATGAATAAAGGAACTGCATTCATTGTAATATACATTACATGAAGCAAATGAAACGATGCATGAGTTTGAAGCGTAGTTTAATTCCAAAGTTATGTACCTATGAACGCACTAATTTTTTTCATTTTTGTTATGATTTATTTCATTATGTTCAGAGTAATGCTTTTTTTATGGAAAATTCATTTTTCTTTGAACCCTTTAAATAGCACCCTTTGTTTTTAACGGGGAAATTTTTGCGATTGATTGTTCTGCCTGCCTGTGTACAGCTTTACATTTTCGCATCTTTCTTTTCCTTTTGTTCCCCTTTTCCACCTCTATTTCCTCACATTTTTTTGCATAAATGAGGCTTTACCGCAAACATCCAAGATACCCCAATCCCTCACTTTTCCCACCAGCGATTGAGAAGATCTGTAATCTGTCATACTTGAGTCGGGCTTTCCGCGGTTTATTTGTGTGTGTGTGTTCTAAATAATAGTCAAAACAAAATCATGTCAAATATTTTTCTGAATATAAATTATTTTTAGTTGTTAATGGTTAGGTTACACATAAGATGTTACTCCAACCAAAATTGTCTCAATTTATGGCAAATAAAATTGCAAATACTAACCTGTTTGATCTTTCACTTGTATATTTAGAAACGTTGTTCCGCTGTTAGATCCCTTCTTCTACAGCACAATGGAACCGATATTAGAATCTACAGTTTGTTTAATTTGCTTTGAAACAACTGAAAAACACATTTCTGTACCGTCTGATGTACCAGAGAAACTTTTTATTCATTGCAACAAGTACTTACATTCGACCTTGACTAAGGGGACACTAAAAGATTTCCAGCTACACAATGAAAATCAATTGCAGCTTTGTAAGAAATGTTTTGATTCTGCATTGGAACTTACACAACTTTCTGAACAACTTACAACCATTCAAAAAGATATTTCGGACTTAAGTGTAGCATTTTCAATGGCAGTTTTTCATCGAAGAAGTCAAGTTTATGGTATCGGTCGTAGTTGTACAACTTCGTCAATTGTAGAATTTAATGAGGCGTGTCTGCCTCCCAACTTATTTTCAAAGCAACTTGGACATCAAAATATCCACCCAAACAAGAACAACCAGGAAATGGATATTATGAGTTTTTATCTCCAGACTGACATATCAGATGTTAAGTGTGACGCCAGCGGTATTCAGTTTGACAATTTTACTGGGAATTCTCAGCAGTCGGTTGCAAACGACGATGTAGAAATAAAAGACAGAGAGATTGTTGATAAACATTGTGGACAATCTACAATTGAGGAAAATCATAACCTTGTGTCTGTAACTGAAATGAGAATTGTTCACGTAACGGGTAGAAATGACTCAAAAACGTGTGCAAATCCCAATAACGAAGTGAAACTTACAATGTCAGATTTATTGAAATCGGTGAAAATGCCCAAGATAATACTTGAGAGTAAGTCTCGTTCTAAAGTTTATAACTGCTAACAATGAATAATATTATTTACAATGTCCTAATGTTAGTGTACCTAAATTTTCCCTACGTTAGGTTTAATTAGCAGCAAAATCGGAGTGTTCAAAAAGTTATTTTGATGAAAAAAGCCACAATAGTCACGTTTGCAATATTTTTGATGTTGAAAAGTAGCTTGTAAGTTGGGCACAAAAATGTGGTGAAACCTGTAAGTCTTCCTGAAAACATTATGCAGAATCTTTTCTGAGCCCCTGTCATGCATGGAATACTTTACAAACGGTCTCCGAGCCAATCTGGCCGGTCTCCGAGTCCGCGGTCGGATTCAACACAATACTTTTCCATAAAACTGCTATAATTAATACATGTAACAATAAGTCGCAAAAATCACTGCTTTATTGATTTCATTAAACGATTTTTTAGGGTCGTAGCCAGGATTTGGTTTTGGGGGGGGGGGCAAACTAAAAACATAAGGTATATTACCTTTCATTACCTACCAGGCTCACTTTCGCGCCAAGCGCGATTTTTTTTATTGGCCAAAAATGTACATAAAATACATAAAATTCGCGTGAAGCGCGAAAAATTTCTTTCAGGGCAAAAAAAAACTATTTTTTCGGATTTCGGAGGGGGAGGGCAATTGCCCCTCCTGGCTACGCCAGTGCCATTTGGCATATTAGGCAAAAAGGGCTCTCTAGCTCTTTCTCGTGCGCTCTCTCGCCTCTATTACTCCTACCTTATCATTCCAAATTAAAAATTAATTATTATTATGTTCATTTTAGGCCAAATCTCAAATTTTTAGTGTACCTAATTTATAAATAGCCTCTCCGATAGCCCCCTTCCCAATTATTGGAGTTTACACTAGTTAGATAAAATCAGGTTTCTCTGAAAATCCTGGAAAAGAACGGTGAATTTTGCCATAAAAATGCAAAAATAAGTGAAAATTGACTCATAAAAAACTAAAATTGCCATATAAATCAGCACACCTCTTATGACCGGTCGGGCTGTTTTAAAAGTTTAATTTATGTTCCTGACCTATGTGCTTGAAAGTAATACTTTGCCTAATTAATGCATTTTTGTGTTCCAGGGACAAATATTCTGGGTCACAAGCTCGACGTTTCTGTTGTGAATTCAAATCAAACAAAACCTGAGTCTCGTCAAAAAAATATTGACAAGACCTTGTATAACGATGATGGGTTCTCAGAACATTCATTTGATCCCAAAGTTCCAGAAGATGAAAAGCTGCAAAAATGTTTTTATTGTGAAAAGACATTCAGCCAAGAGTGCCACAGAACCCTTCATCACAAAAGTCACACTGGGGACAAACTTTATAAACGTCCGCTTAGTAAACAGAAATTCGTATATAGAAACAACCTGAAAAAATGGCAAATAACTCGCACAGGAAAAAAAGGATTTTGTAAATGCTCTTATTGTGAAAAATGGTTTTCTACGCCTAGCACTTTACAAATTCATGAAAGAACTCACACTGGGGAAAAACCTTTCAAGTGCGCATTTTGCAATTACCGATTTAATCAGAGTGGTAGTTTGAAGCGTCATGAAAGAACTCACACTGGAGAAAAACCTTTCAAGTGTTCGTTTTGTGATAATCTATTTAATAGATTGGGTAATCTGAAGGTTCATGAAACAACTCACACTGGAGAAAAACCTTTCAAGTGCTCATTTTGTGATAATCGATTTAATAGTTCGAGTAACCTGAAGCGTCATGAAAGAACTCACAGCGGAGGAAAAAAAGCGTCTACTTTAATTAGCCAAGTTGGCAGTCAAAAGGACAGTTGTCTAATACATTTGAAATATCGAGACAAAATGCATTTCACAGGTCCCAAGAAATTTAAATGTTCGTTTTGCGAAATGATATATAGTCACGACGAGGAAAGAGCTAATCACGAGAAAATCCATAGAAGAGAAAATGAAATTTTGAATGAAAATTTAATTGTAGGAATTTAACGTCTTAACTGACTTTATTTCCAATATTATACTGTTTAATCTCTCGTAAATCTAAAATATAAATAAAATGCCCAAGTGAAGAAATTTAAAATGAAATTGTCTTTAGACACCTTAATAAGTAAGTCAAAACCCCCAACCAAAGGTGTTTCATCTTGAAGACCTACCCAAAACTTGCAAAAACGCTGAAGCGCCCCCCCCCCCCCCAGATTGTTGTACGTGTCATAAGATCAATGCTCATGTAATGTCTTATATACAAAGTTTTCATTGAAGTGCCGTGAGAATGTAATCAGATGAGTGTGTAGAATGATGTAGAGTTGTATTCATCTAAGTCTTTGAGCCGAAAGACATAAAAATCTGAAAGCTTCCCATAGTCCTTTGTATTAATACAATGGGCTATTGTTGTATTTGGGAAGCTTTCGGTTTTTTATGTCTA
>JAQFYB010003783.1:0-18285 GCA_034694085.1 Pogonognathellus longicornis | reverse complement strand
GCAAAATAACCTATTTTTTCCGGATTTCGGGGGGGGGGGCAATTGCCCCTTTGCCCTATGCCTGGCTACGCCACTGTTCAATTATTATACTCAATGAGAATTCGAAAAGTAGAATTCTTATCTTACTTGACGTCTTATAGTTAACTCTTCAGTGTTAAAACTATTGAGAAGAAGTGCCAAGAAGAGATTAAGAACTACCAGATTCCCCACGATCGAAGTTAGGATGTAAATTAAAAAGCACTTGTACTGTAAAATAATTTAAAAAAAACACATGTTGACACAAAATATTTTAAATTCTACGATTAAGAAATATTTTCTGATTGAAGGTTTGCTCACTTCTGTGGTTTTATTTTTATGTGCTTGCAAACACTCCAACAGGGGCTCAATCCATTCTCCGCAAATAATTCGGAAGACCAACACGAATGCGAAACCAAAATTTGACCAATTCCACCTACATAATTAATTATATTACTTACGTAGAGCAACGGAACTACGGAACATAACAAGTTTAATGTTATATTTTGACTTTTGCTTGCTATAAATAAATAATGCTAATACTGCATATAAAAACCATACTTACAAATTAATAATGTGTTGTATGTATTGCTAATATTTTATAGTCCAAGAGAAAATCATAGTCGAAAATGCGAAATGTTGCTTATGACTATTAAGCTTCATAAAAGCTCATCTCAAATATTGCAGGTAAATAAATACACTTTGCAGACCTACCTGGGAAACTTGGTTATATCATGACGAGCCTCAAAGTTGTCTCTCGTAAATTCTGGCCCAACAACATTCATTCCGAGCACAGCAAAGATGTAGATAATAAGGACAAATACCAGAGTTACGTTTCCTAGTTCCGCAAATGTGGAAAAAATTATATTCAGCAGCACTTTCATCGTAAGCCAACTTTGCGCCAACTTAAAAACTCTCATCTGAAAACAAGCAAATAAAATAAAATTTAATTAAACCCTTTAAAATCCTTAAACATTAAATATGGTTTACAAAATGCAATGAAAAATATGTGTAGCACAATACCAGTCTCATTCCTTTAATTAGGCTGATACTGAAGTATACTTCGAGTATGACATCCAGAAAGCTGATCAAGACGATGAAGATATCAAATATATTCCATCCTATTAAAAAATTAAGAGACCATTTTTTTAAATGAATAATCATTGCATAAAATTAACACATTAAGCATTAATAATATTTAATACAAGTCAGATTATTCATTATTCAGATATGATATATTGACACAATCAAGTAATTACCTGAGGCGAAATATTCTTTTTGAAGAGCCAAGAGTTTTATAATACATTCTGCTGTGAATATTGCCATGAAAAAATTGTTGCCTTTGTCCAGGATATATTTCATTATCTCTGGTTGACCATGATGTTCCACAGAAAGAAGCACTGTGTTAAAGATGATGCAAGTAGTGATGAAATTTTCAAACGTACTATGATTAACAATAGGGAGTAATGTTTTTTTGAGTTGTAAAGCAAATCCCTTGATCCGTCTGGCTCTATTCCATTTTCCAGAGCTAATTTCAGGAAATGTGTTTTCTACATCTGAATCTTCCTCCGTGAAATATTCATATTCAGAAAACACTTCTTCCTTTGGTTCAGACTTGGGCTCAATGAAAGTAACCCTTGGGGCTGAATCTTTGGGCTTATCAGCGGCCATTTCTATCACTACATTTCCTTGACCCGGATCTGGCTTACTGTTAGTATTGAAATTAGCAACACGACTAACACGAGGCTTTATTTTAATTTCCTGTTCTGTAACAGCTACACTACCCGGAGAAGGTCCATGCATATCAAATTTGGCTATATCTACAGTAAATTTTCTTCCCAACATTCCCAGTACAGCGTCTCCTAAAACGGTGTCCCCTAATTCATCGCTTAACTTTTTAAATTCAGGTTGGTTAGCTGGATGAAATGAAGAACTCTTCCGTTTCTCATTCAATAATACCTTCTCTGAATTTGTTCTTTTCCGGTACTCTGTAAACACAATAGGATTCAATTTGGTTGGGTCTTGAAAACTGAAATTCGAAGCTGTCTTATGGAGCTTCAACTTCTCCTCCTTTGTCAGCTTTCCTTTGATAGCGACGTTTTCTGCTTCGTTTTCATAACTTGTTGTTACCACCGCCACCATCAAGTTCAAAAGATAAAAGGCTCCTAAAAAGAATACCAAAAAAAGGAACACAAGACTCCCTGGACCCGAAGTAGCAAGTATTAACTCCATTGGTCGTTCCATGAAATCCAGAGTTAAGAGTTGAAATGTGGTTAACAAGGATTTAAAGAAGCTATCAAAACTCGTCCACCCGTCGTCAAAATTATCTCCCATATCACCAAGACAAACATAACCTTCAGGACAATTTCTCATATTTGTATCGTTCCCGCATGGCATTGTTTCACTTTGAGGATAAGCAGGATCTCTTTCTCTCCAGTGCGATGGATCGTTTACCCACTTATACCAAGAGTAATCGCGAGCCATTGGAGGTTCTAAATCAATGGGAAGATTGTTGGAATCAGCAACCCCACCTTTGATAAGAACGCATTTCTGGCGAAATCTTCCCATGTATACTTCCAAAGCAAAGAGCGAAAAGATCATCAAGCAGAACAGAGTAAGGGTCATGACTTCCAATAATTCAATCGCAGAATTAATCAGTACATTTATGATAAATCTTAGTCCGGGTAAAATTGTAATTGTCTTGATCACTCGAAGGACACGAAGTGTGCGAAGGGCCGCCAATGCACCCTCTGGATCGGTATTGTCACCGTTCTCCGGTGATATTATTAGCACGATTACACTTTGTATTCCTGTGCCGATTACCACAAAGTCTAAAATATTCCAAAAATTTCTTAAATATGAATACTTATGTAGTACAAATCCTTTCGCAATTATTTTGAGCACCATTTCCATAAGGTAAATACAGAGGAAAAAATATTCAATCATGTCTGTTTCTGGATCATAAGGTGCCCTAACTTTTTTCCCCTCCTCATCAAACTCATTGGTGCTCATCGCAAGGGTTATACAATTCGCAAAAATGGTTGAAATGATAAGAATATCGAAGAAACGGTGTGTGATAACGAAAATCGCTAGTTGCCGAAATGGATGGTTAGGGCGAAAGAGATACAAAGAGTCTTCACACGAAAATCGAAACACGTAATGTTTGCCAAACTTTCTTGAAATGGCACAAAATGTATCATCTGTAACATGCGGGTCAACTTCTTCAATGGGTCTTCCATACCCAGTAATTTTGATGTTATTTTCTATTGTCACATCTTTAGTATCATGAGTTACTTCTTGAGTGTGACGACGATGTTGCTGATGATGATCCGATTTATCCTCTGATGTAGACATACCGGAGACTTTTTCTAGGTATAGTTCCTATCACCTATTTTTTGCCGTTTTTTACCGTTAAGGTAAAAAAATAACATAGCATGTCAACGGAAGCGATTTCACTTGCTCGAATTATTATCGAATGCTGTACATCACAATGAGACAACAATGCTCAACGTTTAATGCGACGAAACTGTCAACTGTATTTTTTTCATATCAACTCTGGAGTTTTACTTAAAAGTTGAAGATTTAATCTGTGTTTCAAAATTCTATCTACAATTTATGGAAGTCAAAATTGAACAAATTAATATCTTGTAATGTTCGATTTTTTTCACTGATTTTTGCAACAACTTTTAAAATGTTACTATGGTACAGTTTTGGTAGTGTGATATTGCATGGTATATAATGCAGCTGAGTCTAATATAGTACATGAGTACATGACGAAATGGACAAATTAATATTCTCCAGCAAACACCTTGCTGGATTATATTGCAAACCTATCCAGCAATTCACTTCTTGAATGAAAAATGCTAATTCATGGAGTGATCATAATCGTCAGCTGTCGCGGAACAATAAAATATCTTCAATTTCCATTATTTAAATACCTACCTAATTTGCAATTTTACAAATACGATATCCTATACGTACCCGATGTCCAAATCTACGTTGTCACTTAGCTACTATAGCTACATACAGATGCTTATGCAAGTCAAAAATTCACATGCATATACCCTATGTATATTTTATACTACAGTGAGAGTCATGTAAGCCGTCATATGAGATTATAACATGAGTAGGTTATGTTAATACATAGGGTAGGTACCAAGAATAACAGCAAAAATGACTTGTTGTCATCGATACAATTAAGTTTCGAATTTTTAATAGGTTACCTACCCATGTTAAAGAACTCATGTGACGACTTACGTGACTCTCACTGTACAATAGTTTAACGAGAAACTCGTATATACCCCATACTTATGTACACGACACGCTTATGTACACATTACATACCTAGAACCTAGGCAAATGATCAATTGATGGAGATTTTTAAATCTCTGAGATTGTATGTAAGTAAGCTAACAATAAAAAATTGAGAAATCATGTGTATTCGACTCCTTTTATTCAGTTGAATTGAATTGTGCAGTTTTGATATAAATAATTTGCTTTGAATAGGCCCCTCACTCATAATAATTAAACAATATTTGTCATTTGCTTCACTCAGCGTACACAAAACATACAACAATAATTATAGCAATTTTGCAAATGAGCTAATCTCATAAAAAATATTGATATGCCGAAATGTTTAAAAAAATATTTTTGTCAAACTTACAATTATTTTTAATCTCCTATTGTTATTAAACGTAAAGATGCAAAGCTTGCTCTTACAGTTTCATACTAATATAATATTATGAAACATCTAAAAAACCTAGCTTTGTTAATTGGGAACTTATATGTAAATTCATTAATATTCCCCGTAAGTTTTAATGAGTTCACGTTTATGATTATGAATCTCCGATTTCATCTCACTCTGAACGCTATCTTTTTCTTACCTCCGAACTCCCGGTTTTTGTTGTAGCTTAGCAAACACATTTCATTCCAGTAGAGCTCGCAGTAACTAAAATCTCGAAAGTACGGCATTGTATGCACTTGTAGTTTTTTGCTTGGTTTAGTCATCTATAAATATCTATAGAATACTCATTCCTACTCATACTAGTATCATATCAGAATGTATTCATAATAATAATAACTCTGATCATGTCAAAATAAAAAAAGATGTTTACACATTCTCAAACGCTAAATTCCCAGTTATATTATACGAACACTTACAAAACAATCTTGTTTAGTATTTATTAATAATTGATTAACAGATCCATGTGTAATGTACCATATTAGATATTAATTTGCCTGCCTGGTACAGAGCAAATTAAGTATACATATTTTTTAGTATGAAAAGATTTCACCAGCCAATCGTAAGACTTCAATCAAAGTAGTAGATTAAATAGTAATATTATAAAGATACCTATTTATAATCTCAATTTATTCTAATCTCACATTCCAATAATTAAATGTGATCAAAATAATCCATCATTTATAATAATATTACAATAAATCAAAGTACCTACCAATTACTCAGGTATAGGGTACAAAATATTAAACTGATAGCTTTTCGACTCAGGATAACAACTAAAGGTTTTGCTGAAATATAAACGATTTTTATGTATATGAAGTAGGTAAGTAAGTAATAGTAATAATAAGTTTATGTTCCTCTCCATGATCTTCTTCTTCCAAGATTTTCTTCCAGAACAAAGTTAATGTTGTACACAGGTGGCTCAGGAGGATGATCCCTTCCAGCCGCACCCCCCAGCACCGGCACATGTAGCCACAACATGATTTCTCCCATAAGAAACAAAAATCCACCTACGCAGCATCCGACCACTACAATCCAAAACGTAAATGATAATTCGGTCACAGAATAAGAATTATCTGACAAGTGATACACGGCAACTACCGCAATTAGAATCCAGGCAAACATCATAGCATACAGTTAAGACGAAACACAAGCTTCTATGCCAAATTCCTACGATTATAGCCAAACTTCAATACTGTAGCAATTGTGTAACACTCATTCACTATAATTTTAGTTAATTATGTTGTATACAATTGTTTAAAAATAATTGTAAGCTTGTTTTTCCACTAAAACGGTAAACATTAGTAAAGGATTTCAGTATTCAATGTATATAAGGTACCTTTAAAAAGTTACATTATTACAGCTTTTCATTTTCTGAGGGTGATATTCACGTTATAATTCAGGTTGAGATTGTAATTTCAATGTCCATTTTGCCACAAGTGAGAGTTAGTGACAAGTTGAGGAAATTTATTTGGCTTTACATCAAATGGATCCATTATTTATTACATAGTAAATAGATGATTGTTTGCAGATCTTCTTAATGATTAAATCTCAATATTTTGAACTGGTAAAAATGGCTGAATGTGAATAATTGTTAATCAATATACTAGACACTAGTAGTGTGTCTACACAGTTTATGTGTTAAAATATTGTTCTCTTTGTAATGTATGATATAATATTGATTAGTCTTTTGGATAATGTCTAGAATGTCTACTATTGTCTCTTGCTTGAGTTAAGGATTTTTAATCGTCACATAGTAAAGTATACACAAATATATGAATGTAGAGCTTGTACTTTCGCCTTTATTCCAAAAACAAACAAGAAAGAAGAGGATCATATCTTAATAGCCTGGAAGAAACGCTTGTTGACTAAAGCTCAACGTAACGAATGTCTTTTATGGTTCATGTTACTAAGATATGGTATGAATTTTTGATATCAGACAGCTCTCCTGTTTTCACACTCAACTCTAGTATAAAGTATATTACTACTACTAATAATTGTACAAATAGAACTACTACTAAAAACTACGCCGTGACATGTCTACGTGGCTTATATTATGAAGTCTTACCTATAGACGTATAGAATCAAATGGCATGTGTAAGTGTCATAGATATCTCTAGCTTTGTGGCTACTCTATCCATTATTTAAAGCCTAATAAAGTGAGTTTACTTACAGAGTGTACCTATTAGTAGTAGTAGCAGGAGTATAAGTTTAGGAGATCGATAAAATGTACCATCAACAAACTCGTTTCAATTTAATTTGCAACATTTGTGACTTTATGCTTAAATGCTGATACCTTAAGTATACACTCTCTAGCTTTCGCTTAAAATATCTCTTTTGATTATTTATCATGCTCAAGTAGTATGTACAGTAATACATGTATATTTTATATTATAACTACAATATTTTACACCTAGAATTAGAATCACTACATAGCTACCTATAGTATTGCATAACTCGTATTACTGCTGCCACAAACAGAGGTAATATATAATAGTAATGAATTAATAATGCTACATGAGTAAGTCGGCGGAAGGCACTAAGGGCAAATAGAAAGGGTATGCTAATTTTAGCACTTACAGGGATGTATAATTATTATTAAAATATGATAAATCAACAAATATGCAAATAACTATGTTTAGGCTCAGTATTAGAATTTTAGGACTATTCTGTCTGCAGTTCCGCATACTTACACATAGTTCATGAAATATTGATTCTCATACATAATTTACAATACACATAATACTATTTTATTTTGCATATTTTAAGTATGAAGTGATTGACTGGTTTATTATTGTAGGGCTTAGACATACATGTGTGATGCTCAGAAAGAGTGCTCAGCTAATAGACAAAGACAAACATCGGTTTTGCTGGTTTTTTTAATGTACAAACAAGCGATACGCAAGCACACGCAATAAGCTTGCTCAGTGCAAAATTGAATGAATCTTATACTCTGAAAGAAGAGGAAAAAAGCTTCAGTGTGTGAATTAGACTTTAGATGTTTTCAAAAAATTTAACATAATAATTGCAATTTCAATTTTAGGCTTAAATACATTGAAATCTCACATTTTTATTTTTTAAACTGTAAAGAAGTACTTAAAATCACACCGTGATAAAAAATCCACTTTTTTATGAGCCCGACCATAATTTTTTGAAACTTTTTAAAACTTGAGACATCATGCTCGGTTGTCTTGTGACTAACACCACCCAGAGTGTATGAAGCAAACATGGTCATCCCCGTATTTTTATAAAGTCCCATGGTCATCCTTAATATACCTTTTCTGCTGCATTTGTTAAGTAAAGTACAAACAAAATATTCAATCTGAAAGAAGAATAAGAAATGGGAGAAATGATTTCAGACCTATACTATATGCCTTTACCCATGTCGTTTACCTTGGTGGGGTTTGAGCTGTAGAATGCGTCTAAAGATTCCTAAGCTTCGTTTCATGGCAATCTTTCCCATCTCTTTTCTCCATCCCAAAGAGAAACTCTTCTATCAGTTTTCTTTGTTGGCGATTGTAAAAGAAAACTGTTTGCTGAACACGAGTTCATGTGATGTTACATATATAGGTAATAATAATAAAATATTATAATCTTCAATCTAGTATCTGATTCTACTATCTTTTGATGTATGTGATACTTCGTGTGATCTTGAATACTTTTACCACATATTACTTACACTAGAACACATTTTTGCAAATAAGATTTCTTAGTAATTATCCATAGAATTTCTGCGTACAATAAGTTTCTAAGAATTATTACAGTATAGTGCATGTTTACTTACAACTTGGGATGTTACAGGTACAGACAGCATTAAAAGCAAAAACCCATAGAATTAGCAACGCATTATTACAAAGCGAAAGAAGTGTGTTACTTAATTCGTTTATGCAAAAAACCGATTCAATAACTTGGTAAACATTAAACAAGGTCATCGAGTCCAGACAGTTACTTAACCTATTTCCTTCTTTGAACCAGTTTGATTTCAATTTAAGAATATATTTTTACTACCAAGGATGAAAGACTTGTTTAGAATAGACTACACTAGACAACTATGTATCTACCTCTTCTGAGAGTATGTTAATGATATTATACAGGTAGTTGGTTTATTAAATGAAACTAGCATTTTCCTTAGATCTTACTTTCTCCGTCATAATTTGATGCATAATATGCATATGGCAGTAGGGAATGTTTTAACACAATTTGCATAAAATTAGCTTTAAAATATACAGCTTATCCAAACTATGCACTTACCCCTTACTTTCTTCTAAAATATTTCCAAGTTCTGAGGAAAAAAATATTGTTTGACCTACTAATGTAAAATATGCATTAGAGTAGGTACCTTATTTAAGTACCTACTCTAATGAGAATCGCTGAAAAATAAACTTTAGTATGGTAATGTTGAGTGCAGTTTCTCATAGATTATTTAAAACAAAGTAGGCACCTATTCATTTAAAATAGTAATAATATATCGACTAATGTTGTGCCATGAAATATTAATGAGCATATTTCGATCTAACTTTGAAATATGTAATGTTCCTATGTGCCATTAAATGTCATTAATGCCAATCACAAGCTAGAAAGTCCTTGGTGAACTAACATAAACATTTTATCGGCAATTTAATGCTACTCGTTGTAACACTTAAATTGCTTTGAAGGCATGTACTAGTGTAGTATTTATATACGTTCTAACATTCAGGTACTTGGATTTTCACAACGTGTGGCAAGTGAAATGAATGTGAAGGTTACATTTGGATCGTGCCAAGTACATATGACATATACACACTACACATCAATGCACATACACACATACACTACACACCAATAAAGAAAATGAATCAAGTTATTATATCCCCAAGTTTTCTTTATAATTTAAAAACTGACTTTACTTTCCCTCTGGTGCAGATACAAACAAGGTGGTTAAAGTTGGAATATTATAAGAATTTCATTATAGATAAACAATTATTAGCATGAAACTTGAAGCTTGAGTTTGAATTGAAATATTAAAAGATGTTAAGAAAAGAGTTTATATTAGTAATGTGTTCAAGACACCACGACACCAGACAATCCTTCGAAAGCTCAGTTTTTTACTTACTTTTTTAGTGAAAAGCACATTGGAATGACAGTTCAATCTTTCTCAACTGAAACTTCTCTCTCCATTCATTTAAATATTCACTGCAGACACGAATTGGTAAAAATAAACAGGCACTCAAATGGAAATGGAAAGCTGAATTGAAATATTATTTTTTATTCAGAATTGCTTTTTGTAAGTGTGCATGCAATTGAGTGTATGTATTAAATATATAGTACAGTATAGTCCCTTCAAGAAAAAACGGATATTTTTATACATGGACAAGACAGTTTTAGTTTATACACAAACGCTTTTAAACTTGTAATAAGTAACGTAAATAAGTATAGTGTAGAAAAAGGATACCTATGTGTATAACATGAAATCTGAAGATTCGCAGTCTGTTACATTTGGGTTAGTTGTATTTGTGGATAACAGGAAATTTCTTTGATGATATTCGAAGTAGTATCTCTATCTGGGTATAAAAGTACAGCACCTATTCATGAAACATCGCTTCCAGCAGACTTGCCCAAAACAAGTGTCATCTTGTCTCTCGCATTTTTCAACTCGAATGCAGATGGAAAGGCACAGAGTAGCCAAGCCAAGTTAAGAGTTTTTCAACAAATCAGTTAACACTTGGAGTTTAATCTTTCACGAAGACTGAATCCTTTTTAAATGTCATGTAGGTGCTAGGTGAGTTGCTCAAGAGAGTAACGTGCTTTTTGCTATACACAATTTTAATTTTAAATAAATAGTCAACTCACGTCATATGCCCACCTTTTCTACAAGGAGACAGTTCCAGTCATCACAATAATGCAAAGCAACTTATGGTCTTTCTGAGTGAGTGGAATTAGTGAAAACCTTGCTTAGGACATGGGATAATATAAAATGTATGTAGTATGTAGATAGATTTATAAAAAGTTATTTTTTACCACACAGTTTACCTTCACACGTTTCCGAACTTCATATTCAGTGTTCTCCTGCCATCCGCAGCTGTCTGGTCACCTTTGTATTTCCATGTATACAGATGTTGTGTCATTTATAATATTTTACACACCAAACAGTCGTGTGCCCACACATGTTGGATGCAGACCAATAAATATGCGTAACAAATTATACAATTTTTCTTCAAGATTGTATATTTTTATCACATTTCAGTTAAGATGTAGTATTAAAGCCTGTATCGCAATGTGTCACTGGATCGATATTGATAGTCTGTTGTGTCTTGTGTCCGTATTTGCAAAGGTGATTAAGTTGCTATTTTTTTAGTAGATGAACTATACATGTACATACCTACATACATAAAAGTGTCTAAAATGTTATGCATACACATAGTCAAGTCCAAAAAATGAAACATAAAACATGGTCAAATAAATTATATCTGTATGTACCTAAACCTAATAATATCAAAGCTCGCTGAATGTGAGGAGTAAATATCTGTAGTAGACCAAAATTATTTATATATAACATAATGTACTTAGGTATAACTTAACGAACGAATGTTAAAACATTAATCAATCATGGAAAGCAATCCCGTGTATGATCCGATTTAATGTAATTCCGTGATGTAAATCTCTTGACGGGATGAAGTATAATAGCATATAGGTCAAATTGTTTATCAAGAAAACAAATGGAATTCTACAAATAATAAGATTGATCGTAAGTATCATTTCCTATCACATGGATAAAAAAAGTTACTATTGTGAGATATAAAATTAATTGATATTTATTTATACTGAAAAAATGACGGCTGAGAGTGAGAGCTTACAAGATTGATACAATTTACAATACAATATATACTATACAACTGTATAAAAAGTAGCGCTAGGTTAATTAAAATATTTTATACTAAAATGACTCACTGTGAGTAAGGAGACTGCTTTTTTCTAGGTAACAGACAGACGGATGGACAGACAAATGTGAATACCACAATTATAAAGTAGCTATCGTTACTTAATAAGCAGTTGTATTGTATTACATAAAAAGAATTACGTAAGTACACAGAAGAACCTGCTTGGTTTACAACATACATCGATACATCATACAACGTTATTCACAGAATGACTTGAATACCAGTGGCATGTCTTATCTACAACTCTTGGCTCGGCATCGGAGTGAGAGGTTTCAAATTCGAGACATATTATAAGGAGTAAATAAATACTTCTTTATGTCTCGAATTGTAATGTAAATATATATTTAATTTACCGTAGGAAATATCGATTGGTAAACATTAGTAGGCTAATAGGCGTAATAGAGCTAGGTCGCCCATGTCAATTCAATGTTTTACGCATTTCGACTTGATACTCATTTTTAAAAATCAATAAACTCTAATCTAGGTATAATTGCCAACTAAAGTATATCATGAATCATGGATCATGTTCATGGCTACTTAAAATATGACTCTCCTTGGTATTTCGACTACCTACATTAATGAGCAGTACCTAACTAGCTAACTCCAAGAGATGAATATTGGTCCTTAACAATAAGAAATATGTTTCGTATTTTAATTATTACTCTAATCCCAAAGATTAGGTGGGAAAATGCTAATTGCATGTGTGCGACAGGCGTGTAAACAACTGTAAACATCTTAACTTTGTCCCAGAGTTTTTTTGCAAATATTAGCGTACCCAGACGACCCAGAGTTTCACTTTTCAATTCATCTAGCTATACTGATGAGTAAGGGGTTTGTCGTTTGTCAGTTAAATAGATCATACGGTATGTCTATCATATTCATGTATACTTAGGTTACCTGTTTTGTACTGCCTTTTATATATACGTAGGTATTGTGTGAAAGTATTTACAGAGTATTATTGATACACAACATTCCTTGCGCAGTGTGTGAGATTATACGAAACATTGCACCTTTTTTCTCTCTCGCTTCGCTAATAATGAATGATGAATGGTATATACAATGTTATTGAATGTAGGTTATTTGTGTTATACAATACAATATAAAACTTTCACCGGTTATTCCAAGTTTCTAGAGTACAAAGTACAATACAGGTTCTATATAGGTAGAATGCTTTTTGTAATAATACCTGTGCGTCCTTTCACAAAATAACAAGCTGCCACACACTCTAGGTATAGTGCAAACTAAATGTAAGTAAGTCTTGTACAAATTACATAATTCCCTCACTCAATAGTAGCAATTTCCTTTCATGATTGAAAGATCACTGCGTGTATATGGTATGCTCCTATATAAACGTGTGCAACCAAGTGGAATCTCAACTTAGGTCAGGAAAGAAGGAAGAACAAGGAAAGTTCCTTTACTTTTGATATTCTTATATTGTTCAATAAGCACTTAGTGCTACTCAAGAAAACGAAGTGACGAAAGGGATATTTGTTTATTCTACCTATGCTATTATAATACCTACTATTAGCTATTCTACTTACGTAAAAAAGTGTTTCTGATGCAATGCTGTCAAGTAAAGTTGTTTCATCATCTATTTCAGCACTCACTTAATAATAACAGTCAACAGTGTAGGAGGAGGAAGAGCAACATATGGATGAATGTACATACCTAGTTTAGTTATTAAAAATACTATTTATACCTACATACTAATATGTAGTATACCAAGTAATAATTATATAGCAGGATAGTAAAGACATCAATGTTAATAGTTAATATTCAGGCGGAAGAAAGAAACAAGCAAAATAATCTTCTTGGAGTCTTCAATTTGTTGATCTTTTATTGTTAATAATAACAAGGACTCTAACAACTTAACGAGCACTTCGACGAAAACGTCAATATTTATAATTATGTTTCGCAGAAGAATACTTTTACTCAAAATATATGTACCTAACATAACTGCGTTCCCAATGGCAGTACCATGGTATGCCTAATCCTCTATAACACCTATAAGAAAGGCCGTATACAGAAATCGATTTTGGGGAGGGCTAATAAATTTCAATTCAATTCAATTCAAAACTTTATTGTCATACTCTGATCAAGTACAAGAAGCACCTGGTCTCCCCCAGAGGACACAATAATAGAGATACAAATAATATGTCTATAGGAGCCCGTGTGTGGTGCAAAAAATTAAGCCAATTTTGGTCAAAACTAACTAAAAATGCATCAAATTGGCGTGTAGCTAATTTTTTTTCGGGTTTTGCAATTTTGCGGTTTGGCAAAATAAATATTTTTTGGGAATGCAAATGCCCGTTTGAGTTTACCCTCCCCTGTATACGCTCTTGTCTTTACGAGCTTGAATTATCTATGCTATTTGTAATAATAAATTCAAATGTGGAAAGTAACTGTGTTTAATGCGAATTTAATAACTGTGTACAGGACTACACTACCCTTCCACGAAGTACCTTGCACCTTCCAGTATAAACTATAGACACACTTCAGTTATGTATCTCTATAGTTATTAGTATATTCAGCAGAGCACTTGAATTATATGCAGTACAGTACAATCCCACTCGGCACTCCATGGGCTTAGCATGTAAAACCCAAGCGTTCAAAGTTAAGTAGTTCGTTTATTTACACAATATGAAAGATATTGGCCTCCCATGGATGTACTTTAGCTTCCTTTTACTAACTTTTCTTCGCTATTGCATGAAATTTCAGGAGAAATGCACGTGGAGGCTTGAGAAAGCCTATGTAAGTGTTATTTAAAGTTCATCCTACACACTAGAAGTGTATTACTACTACATATTGTGTAGTGTTTACATTATTACAATATTAAACACTAGAGCGTGTAAGAGTTTTCATTTTGATGCTCCATTTTTGCCGACAGAAAGTAAATGAGTACCAGTAGAACTATACTACTTATAATGGGTAGTGTGATGTGATGTGATGTATACTTACTCTTATGTTCAAGTCGTCCATGGCGTATTTAAGATTCCATTTCGGGAGGGGCAAAACTCCAATATGATACACGACAGTGTATGTTGTCAAGCACAGCGGGAAAAATGTGTGATAATTTACGCCAAAATCAATTAAATAAAAATGTATCAAATTCGAAAAACTTTGTAAAGTTTTTCCACTTTTTTTTGCAAAATAACTTCTTTTATTTGATTTCAGGAGAAAACAAATTTCTCTTTGCCCCCCCCCTCAATACAGCCTTGAAGTCGTCTTAGAAAAGCTCACATTTTATCTTTGCCACGTAGCTTGCTTTCTTTATAACTCCCTTTTTCTTTCTGCATTAAGTTTGTGCATGACAGGTGCACTTGAATATTATATAGTTACAACACTTTTTTTCATATCCCATAAAGTTGATATAGCCGTAGGTGACTTGGCTAAAGGCAACCCGGGATCCCAAATCGTGTTTATAAATATTTACATTATAAAACGCCAGCTTCTGCGTCATTATTTAAGGATAGATGGATGGAAAACATAGGAAAGTTAGTAGGAGCGTCCTTAGTGTGTTTTCATGAATATGAAGTCATCTGCGATAGTGATGTTGAATACAATGCGCAATGTATGCCAATACAATGCATCTGTAATAATAATAATAAAGAGGCCAAGTATAAGTATGAGACCCACTTCGTGTATCATCGTCTCAAGTGTATGTAGATGTATGTACCTATGTGTATATTATGTAATACGGGTAACTCTTTATATTATTTTATCTACAGCTGAATCATCCTATGTATGTTGAATGATGTTTTGTCTGATTTCCTTTTCTGATATGAGTGTATAGTGTATTATACGGTTTGACGTGTTCTTTACAATATTATGTTATGATTATTATATCGGTACATACTTCATTCTATACTAAAAGTTTTTTAACTGTATGATTCTGCTGATACTGCTTGTAAATGTATGAAATTACGGACAATATGGGTTTATGAGACAAAAACACAATGGAAAAAATCTGATACTGTTAGCAGCAGCATACCAGCATGAAGCATTTGATGTGTGTGTATAGGATGCCGAATTATGTAGCATTTATTGTCTGTGATGCATGAACTATTACATAGGTACTAGAAACTACGATGTTGAAATAATGCTAGCCTTTTACATTGTGTTTCTATATAATGCTAGTAACATGAGTATCTTCTTACTAAACAAGCATGGAACAGGAAACAGTTTGAAAGTAAATTTTCTCTTTGTCAAAAACGATAGAGGATCCGCCTTTTGTATTCAATACTCTTTGAAACATTTAGCTAGACTTAATACAAGTAGGCACGCAGGCATAGAGAGTCTGTGTGTATATACACGAAAAGATTCGAATATCAAAGGATTGTTGTTTTAACTCACACGAGAGCTTATTTTGTTTATGGAATTATCTCTGTCTGTGATCAGAAGATCTTTTAAGTGACTCCTGCTGGTTTTACTACAAACAGATAAAACGTGAAACGCATTACTTTACACACTACTGGTTTAGGACTATTGCTCAAAATTGAGAATGCTGACAATTATGTTATGTGGTAGGTAGTTTCACATAGCATCAAATCATCGCTCTGTTTAGGTAGGTAGTCTTTAAAGGTACTATATACCATGCGGTCGAAGGTTCAACTATCATTAAATGAGAAATGAGCATTCTGCTAGAATAGATATAAAAAGTCCGGAATCTTTAGGAAATCCCTTTGTTCCTTACTTGCGTCAGAAGAATTATAAACATTTTGCTGACTTTCTTTGATGATTTTCAGCTTAATTAACCTATCATCTTATTTTGTATCTCAATGCACTTTCTCTAATTTCATTTACGTGGTGAGTCGAGCGGAATCATTATAATTACACGTGGAACGACTGAACAACTACTAAATCAAGTGTCTACAGTCTACAAATGCTATAATTCATTGTAGGTATGCATATACTCTTTAGATACATCAATGTACCCTGTAATGGAAAAAACGTTGAACATAACAACTCAACATACACATACATACGGATACACACTTCAGATTGATTACGTTTAGTTTGCCAGACTTTTCGAATATTGTGCTTTGCTGTGCAGTAAATATTTGATAAAGTCGTGATGTCGTTTATCAAGCACGTGTGGACCTTCCTATGTAGAAAAATAATCTTTGAAGTCAAATCGTAAAAACTTAACTTCGCATTCTTGCAGTTGTAGAATTTTCTAGCTAAACAGTAAAGTGCATTTTAAATGTAAACCAATGCATTATACATGTTTTGACTTATAGTTGCTTGCACAGTGAAAGCAATTGAAGGCTACCGGCAACATCCTGATAGAAATAGAAAAAATATTACTTTTCTCGTTTGGCCCGTCAAAGAGTGAAGTATAAACACACAATGCCACTCTCACTCTATATAAATACTAGCAGTTTCGTTGGAAGCACATTCAGCACAATATATAAATAAGTAAATACAAGACATTGGGAGCTATACATCATACAATAATCACATCAATCTTAAGTGTTTGAGACTTGAGAATGGAAATGTTTTCTTTGGGAATTCCGTGGTTTGGTTTCCACCAAATTCTACAACATTGTGTAGCAAGTGTTGTGTTATGTCTACATAATGTAATACAACGTACTAGGCACAAGGAATACAGTAAAGAGTATTATACCAAGAAGATTTTGATAAAGGGCTACGTAGGTATTTTAGGTACACATTAATGCATTTGTATTCTCTGCGTGGTTTTATATCTATAATAAATACATCGTGTATTTAGTATTGTGTTATTATTAACAGTCGAGAGAGCTGCATATGGAGTAGTCTGAGAAGTGTCAAACCAATTCGTGTTATGTTCGTCGAATGTTCACATTAGCGGAAATGTCAAGCAAATAACTGTTTTGGAGTAGACGTGTAGTATAGAGTTAGAATAGAATCACATTTACTTTGGAATCTGTTTCCTGTGGGGGCTATACGTGCACTACAGAGACGTCCCGTCATTCTTCGTAGTCCATACACATCCATTATGTACCTAGTACCTACTTAGTACTGTTAGTACCTACCTAGCATGAATAAATATACCTATAGTCTACTTAGGAGTAGGAGGGTATTATATAATAAGGTAAGCAGATTGCAGACACGTGTAGTTTTTCAATCAATTATGTTAAATGTGGATTAACTTTAGCTGCCTTATCCACATACCTAGACTCTAGACATAAAATATACAAGCAATTAATTAACAAATCTTACTTAATGCGTGTTGCAGTTTAAAAACCGATTTTCTGCCAAGTCTCATATAATGTAAAAGAGATTTGATTAATTTGACATGTTTTGGTTGCTGCAGACTTCATTATTTTTTGGCATTGAATATTATTGTATAGAAATTGTTTGTGTGTGTATATATAGTAAAACCGCTGAGGTATTTAACCTTAATCTTCAAGATGTTCTCAACTTGAAATTTTTTGTCACCAGCAAAAAACCTTAAAATCTTTATTTCATTTTAATCTCGAAAAAGTCAAAAATAAATTAGCTTGTCTTAAGTTTTGTAAAAATATACAATATATTATTTGGACAATCTTGTCCGTATAGATTAGAATGCATTGATTTATTGTACTAAGAAGTTAAGAAGTAACTGTAAACATTATTGTTTAGTACATACAT
>JAQFYB010003782.1:0-18285 GCA_034694085.1 Pogonognathellus longicornis | reverse complement strand
AAGCCTTATCTCGACCCCTTAAACTTATCAAAGTTATGCAACCCATATAGGAAAATGAACGTTGAAGTCTCCCCTTTTGATTGATATTTATCTCAAGTTATAACTCTTTCTGGTTCATGAGATATTAATTTTTGAAAACTTCGTCTCATTTATGAAACAGCCTGTACAATTTACATAATGTAGTAACATTATATAAATAATATGAAAAATAGGAAAAAAGCAATCTGTAAATATTAGTAAAGGCAATTATAATTTTGGTAATTTTTTTAGTTGTGACGCGAGGTTATTCATGTATCACAATTCACAAATAATGGCAGCATTTTGGATGAAAAAGTAGATCATATGTATGTACGTATGGTAGCTAAAGCTAAACCTATAAAATATGGTGCATAGCTTGTAGGTATTTTATTGTGTGCTATAGTACCTACAGTATTATTTTGTCTCGTATTTCTCATGATTCAACCGAACGTACGATTGGATCTTTACATGGATTACGTTTTAATGTATTTAGGAAATTTTATTTTATAATCAAGATACCTACTAGCACTGATTGCCGTAAAACAGTAATCAAAATATGTAAACTTACATGTACTTGTATCTATTGTTTTTAGGGGCAAAAAATACATTAATGATATTATGCCATTGTCAATTGCATTAAATATCCAGTGTTGGTTGGGTCGATGAATTGAATCTTCTGACAGGAAATGCGTAATAATAGTAGCTAACCATCACTGAACATGTTATTTCATTGCAAGTAGTAAAATTAGGTAAAAGCCGTTTGTTGTTAACCGAGTACCTTACAATTGTAATTAATTCGTTTTGTATACGACTATTACAATTAATTGGCTAATTAACGTTTCCACTTGCTGACAAAGTAGCCTTATGTGTTACCCAACGCTACTGTTATAATTCAGTGTAAACTTCAAACTAGTAGGTACACACAGAATCTCATTGCTACATACAGATACAATAATATTACAAGAGTATTCAGAATTCGTATATAATTTATTTATGTGTATTTTATGTGTACCTAATAACTACCTATAGATACACTTAATGAAAGGTGCGGTTTATTATAATTTTTACAAAAATAACTTGGATCTGCTCGATTTCTGTCTTTTGTGCATCACGTTAGTATAATTATACACTATATATACATACAAGGTGTAACAACTAACAATGCATATATTACTATAAGTAATCCTTCTGGAAATGCTACAATTATACCTACCTACACACACTCCAATCAACACAATAAATCATAGCACGTCAACATATAGTAACTATCGTACTCAATATATGCAATCTCACATTTTCCATATAAAATCATGTAGTGCTTAATGAGTGAACCGGCTGAGAATACCTAGAAACTCATGAAGATCTTTTATACACCAATAAATTGCATGGACGCTGACGCTATGTTAAATGTGACTGAGTAAATTCTCAATGATAATACTTTTATTGACTATGAAAGAATTGACATGACTTGACAGGGCAATTCACAACTCATCGTCACTCACAACCCATTGAAATCTCTGCGAACAAAACAACTGTGTATAAGTAGGCATAGAAAAACACTGTGTGTAGCAACACAAAGTAAAGTAAAAAATAGCTGTTTGGAATATATATCCAAGCAAAGAAATAAAGTTAAAGCTTAACTGATTTTGTAAGCAACTGCATGCATGGTGTTGCTTGGTGTTGTTTCTGTCTATTCTGTTTATATGTCAATATAGAAATTGTTTTTGCAAACAATAATCCCTCATAGCCCCATACATAACACCGATAATGGAATAATAATGTATAGTAAAACAAAGACGGTGCTCTTACATGCTAAAATGATTGTAAAGGCATTATACTTTTTGTTACATAAGGTTTTTAGGTAGTGTTGCATATGAGTGCCGATATAGGCAAGCAGGGCAGCGATGAGAGCAAAAGCAGCCCAGACCCACTGAACATGACACTGTACACTTGAACTTGAATGGGGCAATTGGCGTCAATCATTCAACGCACCTCTGTAATTATCAATAGCCCTCTACAACACTACTATAAGGCTTTAGTATTTAATTCTTATTAGTAATAGGCTCATTCAAATCTACATCTAATTATTACATTGCAATTCAACAGTGTACTTACATTCGCATGCGTATCATTATTAAATTACAATTTTATTTCATAACTGTTGTTTACAGCTTTTAACCAGCCACAAAGAAATTGCTTAGCTATACTAGTAGTGTAGAGTGTAGAGGTCCATGTAGGGTATTACGATTATATGCAAGTACATAGTATGTGTTATATAAAGTCAAAGTCCTATTTGGGATTGGTATCGTTGGTGTAATAATTGTTGTGAGCTGACTAATATGAAATGCTAATAGTTTCGTTCGGCTTGTCAAAAGCTTCAATATCAAATCACATTCAATTAAATTCCTTCTTTAGATGTTTTAATGAAAAATGGAAATTTCCTGAATGAGTAAGTAACTATTTGACGAATAAAGTGTGTTGTTGTTTTTGTATGAGTATGTGATGATGACTTGAATCTGAGGTGTATACATACGTGTCGTTTTTTGATGATGATATGTTCGCAAGCGGATATTATGCTAAATAGTACAATGCCTTGCTTATTTTGTAATTCTACAAAGTCAAGATTACTCTTATTACAAGTTATGAACACGTAAAATAAAAGTACCTACACATACCTTAGTCATATAAGTAGGTACACAAACATGAAGCAAAATCTGTTGAATAAAATACAGTTTTGAGCCCTGGAGACATGTTATACCTTAGTTTTCATGGTTTCCTCGCTTATTTAAAGTTATTTTGTGTTGTTTTACATATTATAGTTACTCTTGGCTTTGACTTTGAATTTGATTTTGTATTAACATACCTTGGTCGATGGTGTGAATGTCGTGTTTCAATCTAATAGCAACTATGGTGCTTTTGATGTGAATTGCATTTTGTGTACTACTTAGTATAGTATACGATCGTTCTAAAATCCTTGCTAAAGAAACATGAGATATTCCAATAGATATTCTATTAAACATAATATTTATTTTGCTATACCAAACGTAAATTACATTAGTACGACAGTGCAAAGGGCAATGTCAATGCAAAGCTATGGAATTTTACACGAGGATTCAGGAACTATTATTGAATTGATACATTTCATTGCAATAGTATACGGACTTTAAACATGCAGAGCCCATGCATGTTAAACATGCATGCATCATTTCCAATTTTAGCAGTTTGTATGCAGTTAAAATGTCCATGCTCATAAATCATTCATAGAATATTCATATATATCATAAAATAAAGTATCGTAGAATTACTAATAAAATTTTAGAAACTAAAATTCGTTAATGACATTATTACTTCCTTACTTGATAATCTGACATTTAAAGTTAATATTGAATTTTTTTTTCAGACTTCTCCGGATTTTACGATCGAGGGTCATCGGATGGCTATGCAAATGCGGAAAGTGCAAGTTGGGAAGAAGCGTCGGTGTATCTGTCGTATTTGTGGGATGCTTTTCTTCCTTGTGGCCTTCTTAGGAGTTCTGGTCGCTCTTAGCATGATTTATACAAGAGGACAAAAGTATTTCGGCTCCGTGGGTCATACATCCTAGTATTAACCACGCTATGTTATACACTTCAAAAAGTGCGTTTTGTAAAGAATTCTATATCACACATGGTTATTAATTAATCGCCTTATACGTAAAAACTGTTTTGTTATTGAATGAAAATTATCAAAAGTTTTACATATACCAATATTATAAACTATTAGCTACTTAGTATATCTACTACATACAATACAGTCCTATTACATAATTATCAGTTACTCAATTACTTTACCCATATGAAATTAGATTTTTGTTAAAGAATATACTCGACAACAAATTGCTTTACAACTGAAATAAGGTTTTAATGACTCAAACTAAATCCTACAAATTAGAAATGACTTGTATTTACTCATTCATAAGTAATGTATTATTATTAGTGATACAATAATGTTGTGTAAATAGTAGCTACTATTATTATATTATTTTAACAAAACGTATATTATGATAGCATTAGAACGAGAGAAAATGCAGACAAAGCCTATACAAAAACAAACGAATAGTACTTTTATGATTATTGTACTTGTACTGTACTGAACTGGAATTATCCAATGCATGCAAAGGGGGAGAATATTATATGTACAAGTATTACTAGTAAAGTACGTAGTGTGTATTAAGAAAACAAACATTTTACTATTATTACAACTGAAAATAATAATAATAATAATACTAGTGTTTGTTTAAACAACTATGCTGCTGAATGCTACTTAAATACATACATAAATATTCTATCCCTCATACCATACCATGTCAATGTCAATTTATACTTTATATAATAATAATAATATAACTTTATATATTCTACTAGTACTCTAAGTGTAAGAGAAATGATTGTTGTTAGAATTAAAGACACAATTAGCAATTTTATGGCGTATACAGTGCTCCATTGCTGTTTTAGCATAATAATTGTTTGTTATTATTGTAAAGCAAGCAGTTACTGCACAATTTCCTATACATGTATTTGTATCTATACGTGTAATACTTACTTTAAGTGTGTCTATTGCTAAAACTACCTTTAGTAGTAACCATGCTATTATTACATGATTCTCTATGATGTTATTGTTTGCGAATGTTAAATCAACTACTTATTACTGCGACTATGTTACATACGTACTGCTTCAATCGTGTAAATGCATACGACATGCATTCGTAGACCTCTACTGTTTTCTATTCAGTCTTTGTTATTTCTTCTCAATACTTAGTGTACATTTTGTTTGCTGAAGTATTGTGAAGACGTAAGCCACCTACCTACCTGTACCTATTAATTATTATTATTATTATACATACTATGTACTATAAATACCTATGCCTATAAATACCTGTAGAATCTTAGTGTATAAAAACCTATATACCTGCTGCAATTTGCAAATGAAATACGAGCGAACTGTACTTCGTGTGTGTACATTTGAATATTTTAAACAATATGAATGTACCTATCATGCTCTATTATTATTATTGTATTATTATTATCATTATTATTATTGTGTATTATCAATGTAGTCTGTATTCAATTGTGTCGTTGTCGTTTGTTTCGTATGTTACGTTATATAATGTCATGTCATTATTACTACTTATTTACCTTCGTACATAATTCATGTGTACATTATTTCCATGTAAGTCTAAAAAACGTCTATCATTTTTAATAAAGTCAAAAATTGTTCCGTTTGGTTTTTAACTGTAATTCCTGAAGCTTCCACCAACGATGATGATTTTGATTACTTAGTAGCATTTGTTTTTTCACATACTTGAATCTTCTGATGGGGCTTAGCTTTAGCTGATTTGCAGTTTTCATAATGTAGACAAGTTTTTCAAGCAAATATATTCCTAAGGATATGATGATTCCACCAAGGAATATGTAGTAGGCTGAAATTACATCAGAATGGCCCACGGCATACAAACTGTTTGCATCTCCAGAACAAGCTGTATATACAGGATACCACTTTTTTCGATGATGACGTACGATCCCTTTTTCATCAAGTTGTAGCAAACTGGGCAAAAATTGATATACAAAACTTGCATGGTTTTACACGAACATTATTAAAATAGACGATAAATTCAAATTGAAGTTTATAAACATAAATTGTTCGTACCCCGAATTAATTCTTTTTCTAAAGTCAGAGTGTTTGCCCATGTACATAGTTAATTGAGTTTCAATGTCCTGAACGGAGAATTGACCCCAGGAACAAGGAAGATCGCTTCTCATTATTCCACGGATGACTTGAATACCTGTTTCTTCATCAATAATGTACGCCACGGGGTTGTCCCTAACTATTTCAATTGATTTCTCAAAAGTTTCAAATCGATGTGTTGTTTGCTTAGAAAGTCTATGAAGAAGATTCTCAATGACAGTGTCATGTTTTAGACTCTGGAAAAAATTAGTGTTAAAATAAGCGACTGGACTTTTTATTAGTTAAAAATGTTTGAAAAAAATGACCTCCATTATTGCTTGTATAGAAGATCCATTGTTATAGCCTTTATCCAGCATAAATGTATAATGAGATTTCATCAGATCTTCCAGGGAATTGATTGTGAATCTTGGAATTGTCAAAATAGCCACAATAGCTCCAGAGAATGAAGCCACGAGGCAAAATGAGCATATGGATGTTACCAAGAAGGCGCAGTGTAAACTTGTACTTGATGTATGCAAATCTAGTCCACCTACATACACATGTACATACATTCACATTAACATAATCAAGCTCAATAAAAAATACATTTCATAATTGGGATTTATAAACATCCCATTGTGCCTTTGTGCCTGGAATGCAAGTAGGAGACACCTTCACAGCAAATAAAAGATTCCATAAACGTATATATCGCATTTACACATCATTTCTGCCTCTGTAATTTGTACTTTACATTCACATACAAGTAATAATATACATACACAATCTGAAATATTTATTTCATTGAATAAAAGTACTCTTTCCTTATTGCTACTTAAAATCAACATGAAATTTCTACACATACTTATCAATTGCGCTACTGCCAGCATAAAAGTTACTGCAAACATAATAATTGTTCATGAATACAAATATACTAAAGGAAAACACTCGGCACGTGTATGTACAGGTATTCCATTGAATTTGGGTTTGGCTTGTCTCTTTGAGACTCACGTAGAGAGAGTGAAGTCAAGTTGACGACGAAGCTTATCCTTATAAAATTTGCCCATAACTTACAATAAGTAAGGCATTTATTGTTTATCATTTATTTCAATCATGTATTATCCGCGTCTCTAATAATTCATTAAACTAACAAGCCTGTCTGTACACGTACTCAGCTAATGTTCGCAGTTCCGATAGGCACATGCACATCTACTTCTACTATGTAATCATTTTGTAAGACAGGAGGACATTTTTCTGTAATTTCCTTTGGTATAGAAACTCACATTCAGTAGAAAGACTCTTTGGTTGAATTACTACAACTCTATTTTCAATGTCACAGTCAATCAATTATAAACCCCACAGTCATGTCTTCTGAGTTATGACAAACTAATTTCAATTAGCAAATTCGCTGATAAAACTCATCATCATCTTCGTGTAATTCAAAGTTCATAAATTAATCGCAAAGGTTGTTACTACTTCGACTACTACATTGTTTAAGAAAGCGAATACAATTTACATTTACAAATGCTTTTCAGGTACATGTACATATCTTGTAGTAGTTGTGTTGTATAGCAAAAAGTATGTGGGCGACTAGATACATGGTTGTGTTTGTATGCTAAAGCTGAAGTAAAGATTTTTCTAATAAATATGTATAGACAATGTGAACCTCTTTGTAGAATGACAGATACTCCTTCAAAAATTACATCTTGTGTATCCGGGCCGGTTCTTAGAAGGCTGCAATTCAAGAATGACAGAATTCCTATCGTCATCAAAGCAAACAGCGATATTCCCAAAATGCTGATCATGAGTCGCAGATCAAATGCTTCTAATAGAATGTCCCGCATCTTAGACTCATAGTCGTGGTTCATGTACGCGTACACCCTGAACAAGAGCAAAAAATAAATGATATGCGAATGTTCACAAGGGAAAAAATCAAATCGAGTGTTTATTCTGTAAAGCCCCTGTAACTTATTTTAGGTGTCAGTTTTAACGCAGTGACAATTTAGCTACCAAGGGTAAAGTAATCAAGTAATCATAGATTTTCTACGCAACAAAAAAAACGGTTTGATAAGTTTTTGTTCAATTTTGTTCATGTGTTCAATTACATCATCACTTACAACCTGTAAAATAAGTACAATTTTTCCCAATATTGAGATAATACAGATAGAGAGAAAGTGTACTGAATGAAAATGTAATCTGTATTTCATTAATTACCTATGTAAAATAATAAAAAATATAATATTCTATATTCTACAAAGAATGTATTTGAGTGATAATTCGTTGTTCGTGCCCAAAAATGATTACACGATTACTATGACTGAAATAATATTATTACATCTCAATGACAATCTTATTATGATATCACTGACAGATTTGTTAATTTTAAAATCTAGGGCCAGTAGACACGATTTTCATTGTTAGCAGCGCATTTTTCTCAGAAGCAATACAATACCTGGAAACTCCAGTGAGGTAAGTAGGGTTGACGAATTTAACTCGTGACTCTGTCAGATAATATTGACCCACAAATAAGTCCAGAGATTTGTTTGTCGCGTTAGCAAAATCATAAGCCCCCACATCTGTTGCTACTTCAAGTCTGTATTCTCAGATTCATTCATTATAAATGACATGTGTGTACACATACCTGGTTTAATACTTGGTATAACATTTTAATAGCAAGCACAATGGTTAGCATCTGTAGACTAAGACGAATAAGATAAACTTCTTGTCTATCTATTAGTCTGGCTAGCATACATTTAAAGGCATTTGCAATGAATAGATAATTTACTAACTTGAGATTTAATAGAGAACAAAGTTCCAGTACGAGACTAATTGCATATCCCCCTTTGAATGTACAGTTTGGTTGTTCTGGTTCTGAAGATATGAATGATATTGGGACTTCCATAGTGTTAAAAATTTCTTTAGAACTTAAAATGCCATCAACAGAACTTAAAATGTCATCAAACGCTTCATATGTTTCAACGAAGGATTTGAAACATTCTACTTCTACATCAGATTTGTACAAGTTGTCATACTGAAACCAACAGAAGAATTCCATTAATTGTTTAATAACGTTTCTCAGAATTCACAAACAAAGAAATTATAGGTAGTCATACACTCATATATAATAATCCAACCCCAAAAAAACTAAACCCGGATCTGGTTTTTGCACAGAGAAATAAAATCCTAAATAATTGTTTTCTGCTACCGTATTCAATACTTTTGCTTTGTTTCCAAATTTACTACAGTTTGTTTAGTACAGAATTTACGAAAACTCATGAAATTTATTATCACAAAAAGCAAAAGCAAAGATGCGGTTTCCACCTTCATTCCATCAATCATATGAGAGTGTGTAATGTTTTTACAATACACAACTCCCCATGCAGTCGTACATATCAGTCCCATTAACTTTTCTAGGCAATGCAGTTTAGAGTTTATAAAAATCTCATTAAAAGACTTTAATGGGTTTCGTTTACTGAAAAATGTACATTGTGTGGTACACTGTGGAATACATTGCAGACACTTAGGCATATAAACAAGTCTGTTTACATGAGGGACAACAAGTCAACTCTGTATAAATTATTAAATAATTTAGTCATAATGGCCCGCAGTTACTCATATTATTTACAAGGAACTTCGCACAAATTGTTTTCTATCAAAAATAACCTACTTGTGTACGTGACTACTTCATTCTACGTTAAAACATAAAAGTCACAAGTTTATCACCTTTACATGCAAACACTGTGTCGTGCCATGGTTTACCTACTTAACTAGCATTGTCAGTTTATAATATTTGTATGGTTTAACATAACTAGTGGCTTATACACTTAGAATAATATCACTCACCCGCATTGTCACACGGAGTATTTCGATTTTTTCGTCATTTATACTCATTTTTATGTTGAGAATCCTGATAATCCTGATGCGTGAGTACTAATGGAAATACCTACACGATAGAGTCAAAAAAATTCTTGACTCACTGGGTCTCCATGATTGAAAGTAAGTGGTATGTAGACACTGTGAATGAGACAAGAACACTTTAAATCAATTATAGTTTTTGTCCCATGTGTGCGGTGATTCTTTCTGTTCCTTTTCAGGACAAGGAAAATTACCTGTAATTTAGTGGTGTGTAAAATCTGAGAAAACGATTGAGACGCAAATTTTATTTTCAAAGAACAAACTCGTCCACGCTAACAGGTTGGAGTCTAAAATAGAATGCATGAATCTGCGAATGAATGGAAAAAAGAATTAGAGTTTGCAATTTAAGTGTCTACCTAGTAGTTGTGTCTTGTCATGCGGCAGGTTGAAGTTCTTCCATTTAACTTAATACTTGTTCGAAGTTGGTAAAAAATTATTACTGGTAATATTTTTCCCATTCCCACTCTCTCTTCTTGTCTGATACATTTTTTAAGTTAGTAGGCCAACCCTTGTGTAAGTGTGTGTAGGTCATTGTCAGTAGGAAATAAAAAACATCATGTCTCCTTTTATTATGTGTTTTAACCCAAAAGTATAAGTATAGTTTACTTTAGTACCTATATTGGTGGTTTTAGTGAATGGTTAATGATACTAGTAAGTAAGTCATGTATTATGTATCCTGAGCCGTAATTTGTACCTTTGTGTATGGTTATAAAGGTACGTTGTTGCAATTTGTGTACCTAACCAACTATATAACTAGAATAAATACATAATTATGATTATGATAGCAACTCGTACTTGTAACTTACAGTGTCACATTGACATTAGTGTTCATACAACTTTATTTCTGTCTATATATACAATAAATGCTATTCTGTTCTTTAACGTTGCAAATACATACACTAATCCTTTGTTCAGTAATTGTATACGTTGCTAACATCTACGTGTCTGATTTCCTATGAACAATTCTTGTATAAGGATGTCTATATTATATCTAGGTATATGTAAATTGTGAATTTATTCATACCACCCAAAATATAACTCATGTAAGACGAGTGCACAAGTATTGACAGATAAAAATATTGTTGTAACCTATATATAATATTAATGAGCACGGCAATCTATGTGTTAACTTACGCATTACGTTTGCAGTTGTATTTATAGGCTTTGTTAAAAAGTTAAATATTCAAATCTTAAAATTAGGAATTAATGACGAGGTTATTAAAGAAATTAGCAAAATTAAACGAGTATTAAAGATTAATGCCCGAAGTCACAGAAGGTTTAACTTCCGTGAAAATACCTTTGATACACTATAATGTATACAAAGCGCAAATAAACACATGTAGGTACATATAATTGATCTTTATTGTAGGTTTATCAGACATTATAGCTACAATGCTCCAAATACTGTAGTTTGTATTACAAACAGTTTGTAACAATACCTGAGGTTGAAAAGAGTATTTCACTCCTACTTTGTATTCTATAGGTTACAACTATTGGACAACATAACATTTAACTATACACAGACTTTTTGGGAACACGTACAATATTGAGAATTATTATAATGCTATTTAACGTGAATGTGAATGAATCGGACTTGAAAACAAATATGATACTTCATACAATTCAACATTTTCAGGATATCGCATTTCTAGGGGCGTATGGCATCTTTGCACAAAGTTTATTGAGCCAGAGGAATTCAGTTCATTCCAGGGTGCTGTGAAACATCTTTATTCTCTTTACATGGGTTTTCATTTATAGATAACATTCTTTCATCAGTAAAACAGTATTTATCATTGTATGGGTGTTTCCTTCTAAATAAGTGTCCAGTTAGTTAACTCTTATCCTTTATCGCATATTAATAAACTTAAGTATGATTCTAATTAGTATTTGCAATACTTACTCCGGAAAGAAAGTCATTTCCTCTTTTATCAGTGCAGTAATATATTTTCTATTTTCCTTTACGGAAGTTTGGGGAGCTAGTGAAACAGGTAATTTGAAGGAACATACATTTACATCTTATAGATATAAGACTCTGTATGATATATAAAGGTGGAATACAATAGATGTCTATAAAAATGTGTTAATAAATGGTTTGATAAAATAGATATATCTCGTTTACGGTATGGCATTTTGAACGGTTACGACAGAAATGCACGCCCCGCTCAGAACCATCAAAATGCTACCTTAGTAAGAATGAACATTATTGTGAAGGCCTTTGAATTTGTAAGTCAACCATTTAGTGAATATTAAAGTGCTTTTGCAGTGGATGTCTCAGATTATAAGTGTATTATATTCTTAAGTGCTTTATTAATTTCATTTATTTACTAATGGTTTTAGGATGAGATAAGATCTGCTTTTACTTTACATGCTTGGACCGCAATGGTAAGAATTAATAATTCATGTTAAACAAATTATTGTCACATCCAAACTTTATGACATTGAATTGAACTACTGTACATGTTGAAAAATTCTTATAATATAGGGTTTACTTGCATTAATTTTTTAAGTAATAAAAGCATTGTATCTTTCAATTTACAATTTAATGTTAATCCATTATAGACTTGGAGGGACGATCACATGATATGGGATCCGAAAAATTTTGGAAACCTTACAAAAGTACACTTTGCAGCTAACGAAGTGTGGAAACCAGATCTCAGCGTTTATAACAAGTGCAATCCTTTACAATAATATTACTACAATAATGTACAAACTCATTTGTACCCTTCGTGTAAAAAATTGATATTCCGTGCTATATGAAACATTTTTTTCCTTTTTGAAATAGTTTTGATAAAAGTGAGATTGACCATTTTGGAAATACTCGAGTTCTCGCCTTTAGCAGAGGATATCTAATTTGGGTTCCTCCGACAAAATTTCAAGTGGGCTGCACATCCAAACTTCGAAAGTGGCCTTACGACACTCAAACTTGCTATATGATTTTAGGCTCTTGGGCTCATGATGGATCGGCTCTAAACATTTTTTTGCCACCTAATGCAACAAAGGTATAGATTTAAATAACACCTACTACAATCAAATTAGGCATGTAATATTCGGTAAGAAATAACACATGCCTAACCTACCTAAAAGTACAAACAGAAGTACAGTATCTTTAAAATAACGGTGTTCACTTTTCCAACTCCATTCACTCAAGACTCAATAAGACAGCCTTCATTACACTATTTGCCATTTATTCTATAAATCGAGATTTTTCTGTATGTTCAAATGTCACTTGCATTGCTTTACTATACAACAAAAACTATTCATCATTCCTATTTTAATTTATATTGTACACATGCATGCTCAACTCCTATATATTGTAGGTATTGGATTTATTATACTAACTAACGTAAGTTCTGTACCAAAGCTTTATTTAACCTTTCATTTCTATGAGCATTGTTACTAAGTCATGCAACTTTGGTGTTTGTGATAAATTCAGTTTGCAAACTCATTCTCATTGTTTCATGTATTTTTACAAGATTTTCGTTTACTACGCTTTAAATACTCTGTCTCACTGCATTTGCACTATTAAACTCTATTCCTTGTGTTTGTACATAGAACTAGTTCTTTCATTTCTAATTGGTTAATCTGCTGGATGAGACTAGTAATTTCTGATTAATTATTATAATGATTATTGTATAATCACAATACAATAGTAAGACATCCTATTTCATAGTGATATGCAGTTCACAACATAAGTAATCAATGCAGTGATGCTTTAATTTTTTCAGTTAAATACGGGTTCAATGTTACCGAATCGGGAATGGAAATTAGTATCGAACTCCATCACTAAACGAGTTCAGTACTATGATTGCTGTCCTGATGTTCCGTTTCTTGATTTCATTATAACTGTTGATTTGGAGAGGCAGTCATCCACGCATACAGCAGCTGTCGTTGTTCCTGCCTTAGGTACCATACGGTTTGAGATCTTTTACACAATTTTTATACTGACACGTAGGTACAATAACTTTTACAAGCTTAAGCTGTACAGATACGGATAGTAAGAAAATTAACTGTTCTCCCACTTACAGTGACATTACAGAGAATCCAAAGGGATGCGTATGGCTATATTAAAAATAAATCTAATTCATTATCATTTAAGTTTATATTAATGAAGTAAGTATTAACATTAACTGGCACCAATAAATCAGCAATGTTGAATTGACAGTATGAAAAATGTATGAAACATGATAGAAACACCTCAATAGAAATGGATTCTATATGATATGATACAACTTGCACACTTACAAGTTGTAACACCAATATTGTATAGCACCCAATGTAGTAATGTACATAGTGAAATGTTTACTTAATATAGGTAGGACTTAAACGAGATCATTAATGAAAATCTAATGTCATTTTCTGGTTCAGTGATGGTGATTTTTCTTTTCAGCTATTGCAACCGCAATGCTCATTGCATTTTGGATTCAGCCTGGTGCGACAGAAAGACTGTGCTTGATCCTTATAGTCATCATCATCAATGCCCTGTACTTGAACAACATTTACGTTTCCATACCCAATAATGGTGATAACATTCCACTTGTCAGTAAGTTAAGTTTACATGCTAACAATGAACATTGTCTTTTCCTAGGTGTCTATACAAAATAGGCCAATGACAATTATACGTAGTGTTTAAGTTGAGACTATTGAAAATGCAAGTAATTTTTTGTCATTCACAGTTTTGTTCTACCGAGACTCTTTGCTCATGGTGTCCGTGGCTTTAATTTGGACAATCTGTCTACGTTATTTGGCCAACACGAAGAGAACTTCTCCAGTTCCTTTGCCTAGTGTCGTTAAAAATTTTCTGGACAGTTGGCCTGCAAAGATTCTTTGCTTGGACCCTCGGCCTGCGGTTAAAGGGAACAGTGGAGGGGAGGAAGCCGGCGGAGCTGACGACGAAGGGAAACTGGTTGACCCAAGAAACCCATACCAAGAAGATTGGGCTTGGCTGGCACATTTGTTAGATAGAATTGCCTTTGTCATATACCTTATTACCTACATTTGCTTCAGTGTGGCATTGCTCTAGTTTCATTTTGTTACTTTGTGGAGAAGTTGCAAGGTGATCCTTGTTTCTTTTACTGACGTGTTGCAGGTTATGTACTTATATCATACTCCACAAAACAATTTCAGAGTAGAGTACCTACCTACACACTATACATACATTATCATTGTTATCTTTAATTTGTACAGGCATTTTGTCTGTAACCATCATTATCAAAATCACTAAGCAAAGCACATACAAAACAAAGCAGTCAAGTTAGCGTCCTGCGAAATGCCAATTTAACAGCTCCTCATGGTTTCTTATGTACTAATGAGACAATCTGTCTTTCCTAACTACGTAGAAGTGTAAGAAGTTTAACGAGTTGCTGTAGAATAATTATTAGTATACATAGCTGTCATTGATGTAAGCTTTACATTCAAAACCAAATGATTTTACTTTCCCCTCCTGTAAATAATGAATGCATTATGTGTGTGACGTGCGTAGACAAATATCAATACTTCATAGGGATGCTAGTACTTTGAAAATAAAAATGCTCACATAAGTTACAAAATGGAATATTAATAAGTAATTAAATTAGGTACATAGTGTAAAGTAAATATTATTGCATTGTAATTCTAATTAAGTTCTACCTGCAAATATTCAAATCAGGTAACGTTTCGTTTTCAGCTTCTAGTCTCGTCAAAATTAAGGGAATTGTATTTAGTCATGGAATGAATACTCAGGAAGAAGCAACCTCATTTCTTAAAAGTTTCCAGTTTATAATACCTACTTGCTATACAAAATGAAACCTAAAGTGTCAAACATATAAATCAAACTCTTTCACGACACTGAAATGAAAATGAGTTAAACTTGTCAAAATATGAAATAGCTGTATCAATACATGATTATTGTCCATTGCTGAATTTTCAACTCTAACACTCCAATTGCACTTAAATCAATGAAAATAAACACGACTTAAATGGCGTATCTACATAATGTTTCAATAATTTTGTGCTGCTTATAACGATTACGAATCTACATTTATTTCTATGCTTTTCATAGTTGTAATATTTGCTGTAATATTAATTTGATTCCATTTGTTCATTCAAAAAAAAATTACAGTTCACTATTAAATACCCACTAATTATTATTATTATTATTAGTCAATTAAAGAACTAAACTGGTAAGGTGCTTACAGTTAGGCCCACTTCCTATAAATTAATTATCAAATGTGTCATCGAGTTTCATCATCTTATCAAGGCTGTTTATATTAACTTCATCATAACTATATTTTATAACAATCATAACATTCCGGTAGTAGATGCTACTTTACAAAATATGAAATACCTAAGCAATCCTTTTTGCATGTTTTTTAGTGATGTTAAAATTCATTCAATTAAAGCAGATAGTTGGATCGCTATTTTTTCAAAAAGGGTGAAAGCTGGTTATAATATGTTGATCAATTTGATAATAATTTACATACCATTTTAAATATTATGCTACTTGCAAAAAAAAGTTAATTTAATTCCTTACAATCAATGGTAAGTTTACATAGACTATGTATGCAAACATTTTGACGATGTTGTTTTAGACAGTAATAGTAATACTAATGAAAATCTAGAAAATAGCAACTGTGCGTACGTTTATTTACTTTTTCATTTTTTTTCTTTTTCGCATTTTCTCTGGAGATTCTGGAGAAGAGCTTTCACTTTCAATTAGCAATTTTGACGTTCCGGGTGTCGAATTCCCCGGTTCTGAATTAGCAACAGGACATGATGCAATCATATTTTCTCCTTGAGATGCCCTGGCTAAAGCCTGGAAAACAGAAAGAAAGTTTTAACTTTTTTCCTAGGCAGTTTGATAGGTGTACCATAATTAAACAGTTAAGTTTCGTTTACCCTCCACTTTCTAGAAGAAATTGAAAGAATGTGTTGCTCACGCCCCATTTGATCCTGATTCACAGGTGGAGTCTCAGGTTTGAGTACCAGATTTGCTTCACCTTCCCTTTTCACAGAAACACGACCATCTCGAACTAAAAATGAGACGTGAAACATATTCTCTACAGTTTTTGCCAATGATGATTTGTCCATGGTGAAGTCGTACAAGCCTATAGGTTCATTGTTCTGACTAGTGCAAGCCTGTAATTTTTGTAGAACATCCATTGATATTTTCACCGCACTTGTGTCCTTGCCAGTCGTTTGCTCTTTAGTTAAATTCACATCAGAATGCTGTGTAGCGTTTGTTTGATCGAAAACTTTTTTCTTTCTAGGCGCACGAGGAGCTTTAACTTTAACTGGAGTCGGAGCAGAGGAAAGCAAATCTCTACTGAATAATCCCATGACACCAACAAATGCTGGAGCTGTCTTAGCACAATTCATATTTTCAACTTGTAGTACATTTTCTATGCCTGCATCGATTGAATATTCCCTTGAATTTACACCGTCGTTAAACCATTGTTTCTGCAATAACAAAGCAAAATCGTAAATATTGAGTTCAATTTAAGGATCAAATTAGTTAATGATCGGATACATAAAAAATTATGTTCCACATACCACACCGAGTATGAATTTGTCCACAGTGAATCTAGAATGGTTGCTGTTACCAATTTGTTCGGACATGTGTCTTACCACCTCAGACACCTTTTTGACGTGAAGGGAAGCCATGTACAACTCCGATACACCTCGTAAACCCAAAAATGAATGATTAAATACATAATCGCATATTTTTTTACACAGTAATACTTTATTTTGTAAATAGAATTATTCAAAAGAAATTATACATATTACCCTCAAATGTTTCGAAGAGGGTTTTACTTCGTTTCATATTTTTGTCCAATTCCTTTTGATGTTCCGAATTGATAATTCTATCCTCCGTTGAGAATTCTAAAAGATCAGAAATATAGAATGAATGAATGAATATACAATTCCATCTGTCATCCATCATCCATAGAGAATAATCAATTGGTAAATATTGTTATTGTATATTATTATGTTAATAAGTAATTGTTACCCTCTACAGCATCTATTAGCTGTGTATATTCTTTCCGAAAGTCAGAAGTTGTTGTGACAGATAAATTAGAACTTTCATCTTCACTTTCATCGGTAGCTACCTCCGTTGACCCTGAATGACTTAGTGACGTTACCAGATCTTCGGAATCCGAATCGGTGGAGGACATTTTCCAAGAAACTTCTGTTGATATTCAATATATTTAGAGAATAAGGTCAGCTGTCACTTGTCGGTAATTATTGCTGAAAATAGAACATAAGCTCACAGTTAGTATTTAAATTGTACCGCTCTATATCTTACGCGTACCAGACTTGCCTTGAACCTCAATCCGAAAAACCTGAGCAGAGAACAAAGATTTGTGAACACAAACAAAGAAACGATTTCCACCAAACGTAAAGGAACTTTTTGGATACCTAAAAAGGAATCGGAGTCAGAGAACTGTCAACAACACTCTCAACCCCTGAACAGGAGGCCCAATTCATTAAGTAATGTTTATATTGTGTAAAATATATAACTAACTATATATAATAATATACTTTTCGCTGAACTAAATAAGGGTTATTAAAATAATTTTTTAATAATCAAGGCCGTATCCAAGATTTCGTTTCGGGGGACACCAAGGTCAAACTTTATTGTACAAATGAAAATTTTGAGCCAAAAACACACTAAACGAA
>JAQFYB010003781.1:0-18289 GCA_034694085.1 Pogonognathellus longicornis | reverse complement strand
AATAAACATCTATGCAGAATTTTTAACATTGAAAACGGAAAATGAAGGGACATTTAAAAAAAAATGGACTATAAATAAAATGTGAATGGCAGAGTTAAAAATAAAAAGTGAAGTACATTTAAGACTTACCCTTAAACTTAAACCTTGCAGTAAGTTTTAATGGTGAATGGCAAAACTGACGGATTGTGTGATACGGATACAGCTGACCTTCTTTATGTACAACTTTTCACTAAAATTGAAGTAATTATAAATATTTAAATGTATATTTGACGCTATGTTTATGTAGTATACGTCCTTCACACGTAACGTACATAGTACCACTACATTACTGTTTATTTCTGCTCTTCTTCTGTGCCTCTGCAAACTGCAAACTACAAACAGCAGCTTAAGAATTGCAAATGCAAATATCAAATATGTAAACTTTGCGAACTGCTGCAAACTGTGTTGATCCAATTCAATCCTTCTTTTTGCTACTTTTTGCCTTCACTCTACTTCGTCTGCTGCTCAGCTTCATTTTTTCTTCCAGTTTGTTTTGTTAACAACATGGCCAGGCGGCAGGGCAGAGTGTAGCCGTAGCAGCCTTTGCACAAGTGAAACAACTTTCATTCTTCAGCAGTGGAGGTAACTTCAATGTGCAAGCGGGAACAGTCTCGCTCAATTTTGATTGTCAGTCTTCTACGTTGTCTTTACGAACAAAACACCGAATCAGCAGTCCGGCTCCAGGAATTGACAGCATTTGGAAGAGGAACAGATTTCTAAAATTTAATTTTAAATCTCATTAAAATATGTGGGGTGCTGGAAGTAAGTTGTTTTTATTACATGTTTTTTAACATTTAAATATTTAGCAAGTAATTTAATCATTATTCAATTTTTTCCATTTTTAAGAATGTTTGGTTATTTGGTATTCAAAATGACAAAGACAAAGATGAGAGAAGAAGAGCTATGTATTTTATATTTTTATTTCTTGATAAAACACAAAAAATCAAAATTCTGTTAACTGTATTATGACCATGACCATAATATTATATAAAATATTATAGTTATGGTCATGCAAATAAGAATAGAATGTATGCATATTATACATCAAGGTTGTTATACATTATACTGCTTTGAATGATTGTTAATCACTAATTATAAGTGTAGATACCTAAGTTTTGTAATAAAATGTAAAAATGTGTTTTAAGAATAATATGTAATCTTTATTTTGATTTGTTGTTTGTAGATGAAAGCTTTGCGGGTGGTGGAGGATTTATGCCAAATCAATCTCCAGCGGGACAAGCTGAGAAAACTGGAAGGGTAAACATTTTGTTTTAATAAAACCTGTTTTTAGTTATTTTAAATGTTTAAAGCAATTTGATTTTTAAACCTCTTTGGCTGCAGCTGCTACATTCAACATTGTTTTCAATTGCGAGTCTAATGAGCGAGTCTGAATGAATACGGTTAATAATTTTATTTTTATATCAACGTTATTTTGTTTTTCAGGGTCGAAGAGCAAATAACATAATACCTGTAACATGTAAACAGTTGTTAGAGTGTACGGAAGACGTACTTAAAATTGAAGACACAGAAGCTCACGTTGTGAGTTAATAAATATTATGACATGATCTTGCTAAACTTATTTGATTGTTGCTTATTTGACAAACAGTGTGTCAACCTATGATGCAAATGAATATGTTTTAAAATGTCTCATTTCAGGTGACAATTGTAGGATTGGTTACACATGTTGAGACAACAACAACTAAGAACTCCTTTCATATTGATGATCAAACGGCTACAATTGAAGCCATTAATTATGTGGGAACTGACGATGTAAGTTTTTCCGAATAGATCACCATTTAGTTGAATAAAACCATTCAACAGACTAAACAGAGTAACTATTAGAGTATTGTCAGTCTATGTGAACCGCAAATGAAAGTCAGTAAAAGTTAGAATAACTGATGAGAATTGAGCACATGTACGTTTAATAATGTAACAATAATTATCGAATATTTAACTTTAGAGCGGATCAGTTGGTTTTCACACTGTGTTGGTCGAAGGGACTTACGGAAGAATAGTTGGAGCTTTGCGGTCTAACAAAGGAGGGAAATATATTATTATTTTTAAGGTCTTCCCCATTACCGATATGAATGAGGTTACTTGTCATCTTCTTGAAGCTATTCATGCACCCATGAAACTGAAGAAATTAAGAGAAATGGAGGT
The DNA here is from genome assembly GCA_034694085.1 of Pogonognathellus longicornis. Taxonomy (NCBI): domain Eukaryota; kingdom Metazoa; phylum Arthropoda; class Collembola; order Entomobryomorpha; family Tomoceridae; genus Pogonognathellus; species Pogonognathellus longicornis. The sequence continues at coordinate 16,090 of JAQFYB010003781.1, read as the reverse complement.
AGACAATTCTTCATTCTTTCTACATTCATTTAACTGACAAGATGTACATGATTACTTCATACAATTTTTAAAAGCCATATTCCTATGTCTGGCATGAAACATAAAATTGTTTGATCCATTAGTCAAAACTATATTATGCAAATGCAACCGAGTTCGTAATGTAATCACATATAAATCATTTATGTCTTGTATTTTAGTCTCTGAAAACCGGTGTAATGTAATCACATATAAATCATTTATGTCTTGTATTTTAGTCTCTGAAAACCGGTGTGGGTATGACTTCCGGACTGAATAATACTCTCAGCAATTCGATGATCGCAGGTGGAGCTGCAGTGGGAGGAAACATAGTGGCAACTGATAACGCTACGATAAATGGATTAAATCAAAAGCAGACCATGGTCTTTCGAGTTATTACTGTGAGTACAAGTAAATTAGTTTAAATCACATTGATAATTTTGAAATAAAAAATTTGAATACAAATATTTTAGGGTTGTAAAGATGAGTCTGGAATTCACAAGAATGATATTTTCCAAAATCTGAAGAACAGAATGTCGGAAAAAGAAATCATGTAAGTTTGTCGCTATTCTCTCACTATCAACTATGTACGTATGTGCTGTACAAGGTGGCCCAAGAATTTACTAAATTGACTTTTGGGACTCCCAAAATGGGATAAAGGGTGTATAAGATGTGTATAAGAGTATATATAAAAAATTAATGTTGTAGTAGATTTGATGGTTGTTGAGGTATTTTTCATTTTATTTCTTTGCGATTGAAAGGCGCTTGCACTTAACCACGTTTCAGGGAAGTTAGTTCTTGGCAAGCACAGAGGCCCACGATTCCTCTTTCTGGAAAGAGTACTTTTTGAGGATTGGATACTTAAAACTACGGATACTGAGTCAGAAGGGTTTTTTTGTCCACGGTCCTCTATACCTCAATGGGTACCGTGTGACGTCATACGGAAACCAAAATTAAGTTTCCTAATACTTGGCATTGCAGGGTGTATAATTTTACTATTTTTTTTAAATTGGTAAATGAAATTCTTGAAATATTAAGCTCTTTAGCTAAGTTTTCTTGCTCTAACAACTTCTACTCCTAAAATTAGAAATTCTAGGTCGTAAATTCCCCATGTATTTGACTTAGGGCTCGCAGCAGACGGGTAGGAATTACGGTGACCGCTTTCTCTAAATTGAATGAGTGTTATTGAAAATTATACGAGTGTATTTCACAGGAAATTTTTAATCTCAATGTCCTAACAGCTATTAAACCTACAATATTTAATTTTTCTGAAGGACAGTAGATTAGACCATCATTTTATTTACATTCATATCTTATACAATGGGGCTAAACGGCTTGAGCTGTCTGTGTGAGCGTGAGCTGTCCATCAATGACAGTAACATACTCACATTAAAATACACACATCTTATACACCCTTTTCCATTTGGGGAGTAGGAGCATCCTAAATGTCATTTTAGCTAATTATTGGGCTACCCTTTGCATATCTTACCTTCTATGATCAATAATGATCATAGGGTAAGTACTCTAAGTACTAACAATGTTTAACGTATATGATTGTTTCATAAACTTTAATAGGGAGCAAATAGAGTTTTTGAGTGGGGAGGGTCATGTATTTTCAACTGTGGACGATGACCATTACAAGAGTACTGACTGGTGTTAACAGTTGAACTCGTTCTGAAACACAATGTTTAATCTCGGTTATTTCTGTTTAAATTACGCATATTGTAAGTCTGTAAGTGTCTACATCCTGAAACAGACATGGAAACCTTTTTTCAATAATATTTTCATTTCAATGTAACATTTTCGTTCGTTTTAATTATCCTTTCCCAACTAGATACAAATAAATTGATTGATCACTCTTTTACAACCTCGTAAATGCTTGTGTCTGTCTAACTTTCATTAATTATATCGATTTGGCGTTTTAGGGAGAAGGAGGCATATGTGCGGTAATTTTACTGTCAGTATTAGTTAATATGCAAACACCGAATTACATGTAGAGATCGCTCTATAGTCAAGTCATGGTTTAGGATGAGTGGTTTGCGTGGGCAAACGTTTTAGTCATGTCTTTCATGTAGCGAGAAACAATTTTGCATATTGCTGTGTAATGTTGCAGATCGCAGACGGCATAGAAATGTCGTTCCCTCATTGCTGACTATGACAGTCAGTCATAAACATGCAAAGTAGTCAGAAACCGGAGAATAATAGCAACAGAGTTGTGAAATTCGGACCTCGCCCTCGGTGCTCATGCGTTGCGTGTATTCTGATATTTTAAGATGTTGTAAGCTTTTCTGCACACTTGTATCACAAAAGTAGCGAGAGACTTGACTAAAACCGACAATCTGCACCGCACTGCTGTTCTTCCAGTTTCGCGGATCTATATATGAGATTGCCTATAGATTGTCAGATTAATACAGTAAAGACAAGCTATAGAATGAAGTGGTTGCTGTGTTTTCGTTGTTTCATTCTTCCGTAGCTAGTAATGAATAATAAAGAATGTCCACTTGAAATACTTTCTAGTTTATAGAAGTTCATAGTAATTTGGTTTCGTTTATACGTACATACCTTTTACCTATAGCTCTTTTAGTCCAGTAGTTGTTTCTGTGATAGCAAAAACCTTTATAAATTATCGCCCTGTATTATATCACACAAACACTTAGTCAGTATTAAGTCGTATGTATTGAAATTGCGTATACATCTGTTGGTGAACGTTCTGTCCAGTATTCACGTTCTTCATAACCTGACACTGTACTAGGTATAACGTAAATTCACATTCTTTTAGAAAGTAAGTAGAAATTCGGCTAGATGTATTAGTGCAAGTGCAAATCTACTTAACATTCACTTGAGGATCGGACAACTTTCCATGCTACTCGTTGCTATTGATTACAGGATGTGGTGGTTTATAAACAAAGTTATGTGTTTGAAGAAGACATTATTTACAACGAAGGCAAATACGAACAAGTAGGTAGGTTAGGGTAGCACTTAGTTAGGGTAATTTGATTAATATGTCATGACTTGGAAAGTAGAATAGATCCCCGTTCCTTTAGACTCTAGTTGATGTTGTAGCTTTAGTCATCTCAATATTAATCATAGTCACCTCTTAGTTAACATCAACCTGCTGCTACTCCACTTTTTGCTCTCGGAGGTGAAAGTTTACTGCTACAGGCGCAAACATGGCCTATTATTCTTCACCCATGTCGGATATGTCTTCAGCATACTCTGTGGATGGAGAAGAGCTGATTAGAGTACGAATGGGTCCAAGAGGAACATCGGATATCAGTCTCTTTCCACGATGCAACATTTCACATCATTGTGAGTCTTTCGGTTTTTAAAAATATTATGTTTCATGCTTTCACTTTCCGTAAACTTCAAAATTGTTGTATAAAATATTTGCAGAATTGTATGTGCATTTTTAAGTGGACAGTATATTTATATTTGTATGTTTTATTTTTAGCATCTCAGACAGAGTCGAGCTTTAAAACCTCGCATATTGGTACTCAGGGCGTTCCATTACCTCAAGAGGATTTAAACGACCCCTCTGATTTAGATGCCCCTTACGAACATACTAAGCATATGGATCACATGAACTTCCACAATAATGGTTATGGAGATTTCGACAACTGTGACCCGGAATTGTACGATCTGGAGACTGTGGGACAATCAGAAAGCAGTGAAAGTCAAGCTTGTTATGGTACAGAGAATATTGTGAGGGAATTGAAGCCAGAATACGTGCGGTGGTTTTATAAGTACGACGGGGATAGCAAGTGGACTCCTTTTACAGGGTATGACTCACTTCTCATCGAAACTCGATATAGATGCGAAGTTGCTTTCAATCTTGGGAAATACGAGCAAGGAGGTGTTGGAGGGAATGAAATAAACCCGGAATATGACAAGATGGAAGCTTCACCTATTTTTGATGAAAGGAGACACGGAAGTAGTCTTAGTGAAATTGCCAAAGATAAGTTATTATCAATGAAATCACCGAGTAGCTCACGTAAATGGTTGAAACCCTGGTACCAAGCCAAATTGGGTGGTTCTTCTTTCAATAGAGACCAGTTCAAAGATACAGCTACTGGGGACAATCCTTTAGTTAACGCACAAAATGCAACAGCTTCAAACAACACATCAACATCTTACAAAGTCCAGACTGATTACGGGCGTTCAGATGAATTGCTTATAGTTCGAGGAGGTCTTTATGAAGTTGACATGGAAAACTGTCTGTGTACAGCTACATATTGGCCAGGTATTTATACAAGTCCATGTTTCAATTTTCATTCCCAAAAATCCAAGATTGTAACATATCGTGTTATTGATTTCCAGGGGATACATGTAGTATCATCAGGGGAACCTGGTTTTATGACGGTACATGGCAGCCACTGCATACAAAGTATGCCGACAGACTCGAAGAAGAACATCTTGGTAAATTCGCAGGAGTTTCTTTAGTATGCTACAATAAGACAGCATCTGAATCACCTGAAAGTCCCACTAAGAAAAACCGAAACGGTAAGTGCAAGTGTCTGCATAGCCCATCTATAATTAATTAGGTTTTTATTATTGAATCGGGGGAATCGGTATATACTAGTACATGTAATCAAATTAATGAAATAAAATACCCGTGTTTGTCTTTATTAATTTCAGATGTAGTGCACCGTGTTACGTTTCCTGAGTTTCATGTGGATTGGGCTAGTCCTACTGAGATCTACATGTACAGCAAAGCAGCGTCATACAAATTTGTTCGTTCTGTAGGCCAACGATTGGGAATCAATCATCAAACATGTATTAAAACTCTAAGACATTGTATTTATCAGCTACTAATTATAAGCATACTATGTTTAAGTTCTAGCAAAATGAATTGTAAATGCAGAATGAAATGCAAAAAACACAATTGATTATATTGTTTTAATTCAAGGGGGTCATCGAATATGTCGTGGATATTTTAAACAAGCAGATGCCATTGATAGACCGTCGGAAATATCACAAATTGTATTTGTTGTTCATGGAATTGGACAGAAAATGGAAAAAGGACGAATCGTCAGAAATTGTGCTACGTGAGAGCTTTTACCTTATTAATTAATTCCAAGTTCTGATTTATCAAGAAAATAATTGTTGCTCATAAATTTGTGGATTACAGATTTAGAGACTGTGTTGCTAAACTAAAAGAACGCTATTTTCCTCATTTGAAAGACATTAAACATCGTGCAGAATTTTTCCCTGTAGAATGGCGTTCCGGTGCTAAACTTGATGGAGGTAGGTACTCACTGTGGTGAAAGCTGATAACTTACTGGAAGATACTTACTGGAGAAAGTTTGCTTTCTCCAGGACTTTCTAAATTAGTTTGCAATGATTTGCTTCTAATGTAATTATTTTCTGGATTTAGACATCGTAGATTCGATTACTCCATTGAAATTGGCATCTCTTCGTCAAATGCTGAATACAACTGCGATGGACATTATGTATTACACTAGCCCCTTGTATAGAACTGAGGTCAGTCCATTCACTCCATTCCAACTACTGTATAAGACGCTATTGACTTGTTGATTTGGTTGCAACAATCCGAATTTGTTCTTGTTTAATGTAGATTCAAGATGCATTAAGGAACGAATTAAATCGAATATACACTGACTTTGTAAGTCGCAATCCGCATTTTATAGGACGAGGAGGAACAGTCTCTGTGATAGCTCATTCTCTGGGTGCAGTGATCACATATGATATAATAACGGGATATGATGCAGAAATTGCTCCAATTTTGGAACAACATCAAAAAATGATGGCAAGATAATTACATGTGACTATTTAGTAGTAGTGTCCCAGGTCAGGAACTGGACGTGATCGTGATTTATTTATTCATAGGGTCATATTCCTGTTGACATGTATGATCGTGGGACTGGAACCCGTTACGGTCGTGATTCTCGAGATGATTATTTATTCAACAGAGCACACCATATGAATGCCGTTTCCCATCATAGCAACCGCCTGCTTTTCCAGGTCAGTCTCCAAAACACACCAGCTTAATATTCAATTCATTTCTACCTTTGCGTTTTCCTTATTCTGACTCATATGACTATGACTCATGACATTACTTTGTATGCAGGTGGAGCACTTTTTTTGTATCGGCAGTCCGTTGTCTGTATTTTTGGCACTCCGCTACAAAGAGCCCCAGGATCCTTGTGTACGTCATATGATTCTTCCACCTTCCCTTTGTAAGCGTATCTATAACATTTTTCATCCGTCTGATCCAGTGGCTTACAGGTAAATATATATGCAATTACTTATTAGCACACAATCAAATTGTGTCAATCCATTCTCTTCCAGAATTTCTGTTTAAGACGAGCAATGTATATTTGAAACTATTTGTAGAATGGAACCGCTGCTGAATAAAGAATACGCGAAAATTTTACCTTTGAGTATACACGCGTATAATACAGCAATGCAAAATCCTATAAGGTATGACCGTATGCCTCGGGACTTTATGAGTAAAGATAAGGAAACGAAATCGGACAATACAAACCCAGTTCCTGAAAGTTCTGCAAAATCTACCCCTCACCGATCCTTCGCTTCTTATAACCTAAAATCACCACCTACACCGTACAAAGGTTGATTCCATATTCCAGTCACATTCTTCATTCACGTGTGGGATTTAAAGGTTTTGTTTGTGACATGAATTAAATATGTTGTTGACTTTTGTAGACAATTGGGGTTGGCTGAGTTTTATGAAATATTGGAAACCATCAGAAAATATGACAGAAAGTCCTCCCGGATCGTCGGCGGATATAGGACCTGATTTTCGTAATGTCCCCCCAGAAACAGTTGATTTAGAAGACTTGAACGAAAAGGATGAATTTACAGAGATTAATGATGACCTTGATTATCGTTTGGACTATGTGCTTCGGGAAGGAAATTTAACTAGCAGTTATTTTGCTGCCATTACGTCACATACATCTTATTGGAGTTCCCCGGATGCTGCATTGTTTGTCTTAACCCATTTGTATGATGAAGATCTGGAAATTTTATCGATGGCAGAAAAATACGAATAGTTTCTAATTACTTTCTAGTTTCTATATAGTTATAGCAGTAAATAAGTGAAGTTTAATGTGTAAAAGCCAGCTTTCATTTGAAACGCGACATACCGAAAAGTCGTTCATTCAAAATCAATGACGTGTTGTGTTGAGATTCGCAAAGGTTATTGAAAGCTCCAATCCATCTTTCATGATCAAGTCACTACTATAATACTGACGTCAGATTTTTCAATGGATTTATTTCCAAGTAAAGTACCCTTCTAATAATATGTCCTGTCTATTTATGAAACCCTAATTTACAATTAGATAACTGATTTTGATAAAGAATTTATGGAAACTTGCAATTTCTTAGAAGAAACTAATCAATATCAACACAACATAAAATCAATGCATGACTGTGATAAAATCTTACTACTTTTTAAATTAGCAGCTTAATTATAACTAACAAATGCGTCAAAAAATCAAATCATTGTAATGCTAACTTATTGATCAAATCAAAATCATTTGTTTTAAATTTTTAATCCTTTATAATGGCATTTCACGTATTGTTATTATAAGATACACAAAGTGATTGTTAACAACTTGTTTTAACTCAACACATGTCTGCTGACAATTTGATAAACATTCACAACAGAATAGAACAGTTATATCGTACACGTACAGATAGGTACGCCATATATAGGAAGCCTATAGACAAATAAAGCTACGAAAAAATTGCAAATTCATATACTCGATTCCCCCTTAGTTTATTAAATATTTTATGACCTTCTTGATACTCCATCAATCACACAATCTCTCATACAACATTCTCTCGACTATACAATTTACACCGACCGATCTTCATTTGGTGCGTATAGTAATTTTGTTAAAGGATATTTTACATACAATTATTTCGAGGTCGCTGATTTACGGCAAACAACAAGACCCAATTCAGTTCACGTTCCTCCACATTTACATATTTTCAAACAAAACTTATTGCTCTATAAATAATTAGACGATTTCGTAGGTTTTTGCTAGAAAAACTGTTTCCACAGAGTGTTTTACTGATGAGCCACTGTCAACTAATTTCACATCGGTTACCTGAAAGCACAAAACCAATACCATATTTATTTACAGGTACATCACTAACATGACAAGTCCATCCAAAAATACTTAAACAGGTGTTCCCAGCAAAAAGTTATAGAATGCGAGAATGGTGTTAACGATAGAAGCTGGTGGGTTGAAAAAAGAGTTATTGTGATTAGACCAGATGCTTTTTACCGTTAGTCGTGCGAAAGCCTGATTAGCATGGAAGGACACTTGAACAGGAAAGAACTGAGACGTATGGCCGCCAGAGACGGAAAATTCCATTGCTCCTGTTTTATTCGACGAGTCTACCACAGGTAACTGCCACAACAACGTATTTCGTCTACCTTCGTAAATGTAATCGCCTTCACATTCACCCACACTTGGAGCGCCAGTTCCAGGCCTGCATCAAAGATTTATATTTTTTGTCACGCACTTTTCTCGTTATACAAGACAAATTGTTAGCTAAGAAATCACTTACGGAATTGGAATGGAAATGACGACATCCAAAAGTTCCATGTCCTCGTTTTGCAGCTCATACTCAATGTTCACATCACAGCCACCATTTCCACTTTCAGATGGCCAACAGTTAACTATAAAGCGTATAATAAATATATTTATACATTGCCATTCCCACTAATTGTAAGTGCAGATAGATGCATGTAGTGAAAGGATTACTCGTAAGTGGGATTTGGGATTCATCAGTTGTCTGATATCGCCATTTCAAAACACCGACATCAGTACTAATGGGAAATGGCTTTTGAGGATTTTTTAAGCCAATCTGACTTTTGTTCCGGAACAAATCTTTATCAACATTAGGATGAGTCTAAAAACAAATAAATAATAGTATTTTGATTATTTATTGCTTTCTACTGCACCAAGACCAAGATATATTATTTGCTTTGATGAGAGTAGAGAATAGTCTACAGCACTAATGCTTTTAGCATTGATTACATTTTTTTACAACAATACGTACATCTTTAATACAAACAAATGTAGTAAATTGGAACTGTGGTTTAACGATTTCATTTTCTTAAGAGAAAATACTTTAAAATCAATAAAACTAAACGCTTGTTAATGTTACATTAGACCATTTCAAATTCAAAGATACAACGTCTTTTAATACATAGTTTACACACCTGTAATTGTATTCCTCGGGCGTCTGCATTGTCAAACTGAATTCTAATCATACTGGAAGACTCATCTTGGACACGAAGAGTCACAGTTCCATGAATTTCCATATTTTGTAAACCACCGTCTCTGCCGGCTGTTAGGGTTATTGACTCTTCTACTTTTAAATGAACACTGTAAAGCAATTTAAATCATGTTATTTTTCAACTAATTTTTTAAATTAAAATATAATTTATGAAAACTTTGCTCTATACTGACTTTTCTGTGTTGGCCGATTGTTGACTGGACTGCGAAGTGATCTTGTTATTGATGCTATTGACAGTTTGCGACAATGAAACGACTTTTTCACCTTCTGATTTCAGTTGATCTACAAAACTCTCAACATCTCTAGATTTGCTTCCTAGTTTAAGAGCTTTACTTGGTCCGGACGATTTCCTAAATAACATTTTTGATATTTGATATAAAATTACTGCTTAAGTTTAAGGTAACACGAGATTTTAAAGAAATAAGTAAATATAATACAGTGAGTTAGTATAAAGAATACAGCAATATATTGTGACCACTTACATGAAAGATGTTCTTGCAGGTTCGGAGGGCGGTGGATTTGATGAATCTGAAACAACACTTGGGCCACTGTTGCTATTGAAATTACTTGAGGACATGGAATACGACGTAGATCCACCCTTTACTCCTCCTCGCTTACTGACTTCCAATTTTTGACGCTGCAGTTCTTTTGCTTTCTCTCTCATTTTCTGCTTGGCTTCTCTTTCTTGGCTCTATAATGTGGTCATGATGCGTAAAATTAGAACGAAAAGGATTCATGAGCTTGACTTTTTCTTGTGGTTTACTTACCTGTCGAACTGCTATGTAAACCTTTTCTTCATGTGAATCCATTTCAACAAACGTTCGAATTTGAGCTAGATTGACATTCTCTCGGTAACCTAAAGCCACTATTTCATCAAAGGCAAAGATCAGATTGAACGCATTGTCACTGACGTCGGACTCTTCCAGATTTCGGCAATATTCCGGAACCTTAAAAGAGGAAAATGCATTTTTAATTGGGGCAACATAAATGGTTTTCTTTTTCGTTTTTCTCGTCCTAGTTTAATTTATATCCTATTCAACGCTATTTGGTAGTAAGATGTTATTTACATTATCTATGCAGATCCAAGAACAATTTAAAGAGGTAAAATAAAAACTGTTACAAAAGAAGCTTCTAACTTAAGTTGACTTAGATTTGATCATTTGTTATTGTTTGAAAAATGAAAATAAAATATTGCAAGTTTAACAATGTGATTTTTGAACGTCGGGAGCTTAAAAAATCAATAAAATACCACTTTGGCAAAAAGTCTTAGGGTTTCAAGATCTTCCAGAATGTTTGAGGCTTTTGTGGTAATTAAAACCATGTATAATTTCTCCATGGGCTGGTATACATATCGAACAGAGTCTGTCTCTACAAACGTGTGCTGTTTCCCAGATGGTATTAGCTTAGGAAAGGCCGCCAGTAAGCCTTCAATTCTAGACTTGGTCATTTCCACAAATTGGCGAGAAAGAAGAGCTATAATAAAAAATTGTAACAATGAATAAAATCAATTCGTTATATTGAATTATGGGTGGCGTACATTTAATAATTAATTAAGTGATGTGTCACACTTACTCTTTCCTCCTTTAGTACATACAGCTGCTGCTATTAAAACCTAATGATTTAAAAATAATAAATATTATAATACCTACTAATAATAACTATTTTAATAATCGCGGACCACTTATTTAACTCCATACTATGCAGATTTATTAAAAACAATTGTTACTCACCATTTTGTCTTAAATTAAATATAAACGATTACTGCCAAATACTTATATATACAGTATAGGATTGCACGTTATCCCAATAATCCAGCCAGTTAATTTAAGAATCCATTGACAAATACTGAAGACTGCTTGTGTATCAATGTTCGCTGTTTCTAAATTAATCAACAATAAGTCAAATCAATCAAAATATACAAAGTCCAACTTATCCCATAAGAAATAAAAATTGTTATTATAATTATACAGATTTCGTTTGCATACATAACTTTGAACTTACATTACAAATAATACTCTATTGTCTATAGTAAATTGTGTGTATTTCACAATGAGCAAAAATGAAATTTTGTCAACTGCTCACAGTCAGCCCCCGCCTCATTAATAATTGTTAAGTATGTTAAGTACAATGTACGAACAGTGTAAACGCTTTATGATTAGTTGTTAGTACCTACTATTAAACATTCACATTCACACTGTCATTCAGCTTGATTTGTTGCTTGATTTCGTTAAAAACCTATAACTAAATTGTCAGATTGATTGAACAAATGATTTCTTTCGGTGTTTTTAATGTATTTTGTATTTCGGATTCGGGTAGAGTTGGACACAGTTGACAGGAAGGGGAACCACAACAATAGATTCCACACGGTGTACGATGACAAGAAAGCACAACAGATGACAGCGAAAGGGTTAGATTTATTTATTTCTTGATGGTGTTTTGGAATGGATGTTGCCTGTTCTTCGTCCTAAATTCTGTTTGCGCTTCGCTCTTGACCACAAGAACAACATGCGATAAGAATTCAAATTGTAATAAAAAGATTGTCAATTACTGGGCCAATGCCAACATTCAACAAAATGACACCCCGACAATTTGTCCAGAACGAAGAAAGTCACAGGACACTTTTGTTGTTTGCTGGACACGACAGTCGTCGAGAAGAACAGATGAAATGATGAAAAGAAAAACCGAAACTACAGAATGACTTGAGTGACACGTCGATGACGATGGGGATCTTTGACTTTAAGTACCGCCAAATTTCAATTCACAGTTTCACATGCAACTTCCCAACAACAGCTACAACTACTAAACCTTGCTACATACTCATTCCCTGTTTCCCTTCACAAAACTCAAAACTTCATTCTATTCCTTTGTTCAATCTTCAATGCAATGCTTGGAATGTCAAAAAATTAAATAGTTCTGCTTTTTCTATGCTAATTATAACGATAAAAATTACACAAACAAAAATGTCTGATTCATTGGCAAATTAATTTTAATGCTATTTAGGGTTTATGTTCACGTGTTTGTAGCTTGTACATTCTATATAGCATAATAGCATTCATTCTGTAATATCTAATGTGTAGATATAAACAATTTTTCATTGTTTAAAGTTTTAATTTCATTTTACAAGTTTGTAAATATAATATATATATATTTGCTGTACCTAATTAAGAAAACAATTAATGTACGAGTGCGAGTAAACTGTATTCCCAACATCCCAACCCAAGCTCCAAAACTTTTTATGTTTAGTTAACATTAACAACTATATCTCAATTAATTTCGAGTTCTTTAGTTATTACACTATTTACGAGTATAAAGTGTAGTGATATTTACATTAAGCTATAACTACATGTTAAGTGTGATTTTGTCATTACAATTTAGACACTGCGGTGTTAGCATTTAAAGCTGACGGATATTAAGAAGAGCATTAGGAAGGGCAGCTTTACTTAATCCAGTTCCGTTAAGATTTGTTATTAAATGGTTCTTGGCAAACGGCACAAGTGTGAAAGTCAAAATGCAGTCCAGAATCCATTCCCATGAAACTGTTAGCCAACCACAGTTCTTGTACCAATCTGCGAGTAACACATATTATAAAATTAATTAGTCGATTGCGATACCTGATAAATTCACGTGAACTATTTTTACTAGTAACACAACCACGAACAACGAAAATATACAATTAAAATGAATAAAAAGTTGATTACATTGATATGTTCCAGAGCGATCGAAGGGATCTCCAATAATCATTACATTTTCCTTTACGTCTCCTGGGTTAGCAATAACATTACCTCCCAACTGAAGCAATAGTTTCTGGAAGAAAAGTAGTGAATAAAACCTTAAATTATATGCCAACAATTACAAAGTATTATGAAATGATACGAAATTAGGAAAAATTACTTTGCAGTCTTCCACCGAAGCCCCACTACTTCTCATGTTACCAGCGACAAAAAAATTAAATTCGTTAAAAAGAGGCATCAAGGTCATTCTAGATATTCTGACTCCCATGTCGCATTCTGGAAAATTTGCTGTTTCATATTCATTCTGAAAATTAGTCATGAATATTATTTAAATTACAATTTACATCTTTATACTACTTTTTAGAATTTTTAATTAAACAAAGTAAAATTAAACAAACCTCATCTACAATTTTACTTTCTCTTAGACACTCTGATACCCAATCACAAGTAACCACCCACTTTTTTCCAGCTATGGCAAAGAGATATTTCATTGTTTGAGGAACCCTGTTCTTCTCCAGATTAATTATCAGGTGAGTCACATCGTCAGAGTATTCTTTACTGATTTGTCCATTGCATATTTCACATAGTTTTTGAAGTTGAATCAACTGGGGTTTAGACAGTCGTGTTGGACAAAATAAGTACCTTTTGGGAGGTGTTGGCTTTGTTGGAATTTCAACTTTTTCTGGAGATATGATTTCTTTTTGAATGATTTCCTGTTCCACTGAAGCAGAATTGTCTTCTCCAATTTTGTCAAAAGACATATCAAACATGTTCAGTGGAAATTCTGAAAACTGTTCACTTCGGTTATTTGAAGGTAGTTTTACATCTTCAACAACATTCGTATCAACTATAGTTTTTGTTGCTGTCGCACGAAGTGAAATTCTTTTTACCTCTTTTTCTTGAACAGGAGTTTCAGGCAAGAACAGCACTTCTGAATCAGATGCTTCAGAGTCATCATTCTTTGCCATTTCTTCAGAAAAATATGTTTCTTCGGTTTGATTGTTAATATTTTGTAGCTCTCGATTGACAATCTTCAATTCTGAATGCACTTCGTCGTGAATCCCTAATTTTTGGATTTTATTTGGGTGTTCTTCCTCATACATATCTTCTAAACTCAAAATTCTTTTTCCCATATTTTGACTTCGCCTTTTTGGAGTTTTCTAAAATATAATACGAATACGAAATAATACTAACATTGAGTGATCTACTGTTGAATTTTTGTCTTTCAATAAGATGTAAGAGCGGTAAAGATAACGCACCATGGACAAACTTATATTTGGGGCATCTTCTTGTGATTCTTTAGTGAGTGCGTCTCTTCCTGTTGGAGTACGTGAAGACTCTACTTTCGAAGGGCCTGCTAAAGTGGAGCAATAATAGAAATTATACTTTAATAAATTACATAATATTTATTTTTCATTGTCCCTCACTAATTTGTAATCATCCCTACATTACCAAAGAATCATAGTCCGTCAATTACTACAATTTAAACCATAATTAATATATTTAAATTTAAATTATTGTTACCTTTACAGCCACTTAGGTCAACATTTTTGCTGATCATATCATCAAACTCGGAGTCAAATGGATTAAAAGTCTTGTCTTGAATGGAAACTTCTTCATTTACGTTTTTTATTGAGCTATTACAGTTTCGCGAAGAATCTGACTGCATTAAGTTCTCTTCAGGACCGCAATTGCTCTTATTCTTTTTGCTATATTAAAAACAGCTATACTATATTAAAAGTGCATAAAATAGGGTATTGTAGTTTGCTTAATGTGGAAAAACGTATTAGGTAATTTAGGATTTTCAAAATATAAATACATACACATAAAATGTTCACCCTCAAACAATATTTTATATATCTAATTCGTATTTGTTGAACACTTATAAATAACAAAAACTATAAATTTATACTATACATGTATTTAGCATACCATGTTAAATCCAAAGGTTTTATAAATTGAATTGCACAAGTTTTTCTCACGACGGGTCTTTCATCATGTAGTTTTGGCGTAGAGAGGTCAAGTGGGAGTTCGGACGTATCATGATGATTAGTATTAGTTTGATTAGCAATAGTTTTTGCTACACCACTTTCTTCTAATAATGATTGTGATTGTGAAGGCACTGAAGTTAGACCGTCCTTAGATTTGCTAACAACAGGAACAGTTTTAGTTGCTTTTTCAAAGACAACACTCTTGGAATATGTGGTGGAATTTGCCGTCACAGGTTTATCGGTTGGAGTGTCATCTTTATTAGTATCTGTGGTAATTGTAAGATCTATGGTAGTGATTTTCAAGGTATTCTTAGTATTCTTCAAACCATTTTTATTTTTACAGTTCATATTGTGCTTTTTTTTGTGTTCATTTTTTCGCACTGTAGTTGGTTTCTTATTCATTCTATTTTTCGTTGACAACTCCGGCTCCCTCATTTGACTTGCAATGAATCTGAATGGGCTTGCACTAGCACTGAAGGCTTCGTCCTCCATTAAATCCGGTAATTCCCGATCTGTAAATGCACAAATATTGAAATAAGAAAAGTACAACCTTGCTATAAAAATACTCAATAATAGTATATGTTTTTGAATTTTCAACTTACAACATGGAATGTCCGTTTTTTGCTCGAGATCACCTTTTGATAAATCACACATGGGGTATAGAAAATTGCCCGCAGTTGTTTCAGATATTTCATTACTTTTTTGGTTTTCTTCCTCGAACGCTTCTACCAATTGATTACAGCAAGTAAGAAGTTCCTGTAGGTCATTACGTTCAGAACAGGCACGTCTTGGCATAATCTTTTTGCACAGCGGACACGACATTTTCGAAGGATTTTTCATACTTTTTAAACAAGTCTTGCAGAAAATATGTCCACAATTAAGTTGCATAGGATTTTCAAATTGACTTGTGCTAATATCAAAAAAATCAATATGATTAGAGAAAAATAAATAGTGCTTTTTTAAAAACAATAATAAATAATAACTACTGTGAAAGTCCTGTTAGCTTGTCACGACGACTCGACGAACCTGCAAAAATAATGAGACAGTGCGGAAAACTAA
>JAQFYB010003780.1:0-18291 GCA_034694085.1 Pogonognathellus longicornis | reverse complement strand
TGAAAATCAAGTTGTCGGATTTTTATGATATTCAAATTTTAGTTGTCGGAAATTACGATTAAGCCAGCGATATGTAGTGATAGACAAATACGAAACAAAAATTAAAATGTAAGACTTCACGTCGAAACCAATTTTAACCCAATATAGAAATGGGGATGTTTCAACTTTCTTTCTGACACAGTACATCACGTTATATGAGTTTAGTCCAATCACAACTGCTTTTAAATTATGTTGATATTTTAATTGTATCGATGAAAGATCCAAAAATGTAGTGCCAGTTTTTACACTGTTTTTCATGTTAAATTCTGAAAGAGTGGTATAGATGGGCGTGACGTTGTATCTTTCAGCTAGAGCTTCAATTGCATATTGTTTATATAGGCAAAATCGTCTTAGCTTAATTCGGCTATAAATAGATTTACATTTGTCAATAGTAAAACGATGCCAATCCGCTACAACTCGATGTTGCTGTAAATTGATTTGACTATTGTGTTTTCGTTTCCACATTGACTGCCAATACGAAGGATCAAGTTTATATGGACTTAAAAGTTTCACAAACATAATATCGAATCGTGATCTTAAGAAAATTTCTACTTTCAAATCAATGTTCAAAATTAAAACAATTTTCGCGTCAAAATCATTTATGATATTTGAAATCTTAGTAACACACGTTAAGGAAACATCACAACGTTGGAGGAAAATAAATTGACTTAGTTCATTGTTTCCTCTGAAGCTGTCTATCGAATTGAAAATATTCTTTTTACTCCTAGGATTTATAACCACATTTAGTTCACATGTTTCTTTAGTGATAATTTTTGGTTCTCTGTTGCGTTTGGATTTAATTAACTGTGCTTCCTTGTAGGAATAAATGGTCCATGGTTGAAAATATTGATTGGAATGTAGAATTGGTTCCAAATAATCTTCATTTTGCTCTGATGTTACGTGAAAGTCACATTCCTCAAAATATTTCAACTTCAAATCAATCGTATTATGTTTTAATGACTCAATTGGGGAGAAACAAAGGAGAATAATGAATAAAAACATTACAAGGCAAATAATTTTAAATGAGCTTTATCGTACTTCCAATAAATATTTTCAATGTTGCAAATAAAGAAAAACAGAATTCAAATTTTCACAGTTGAACAAATCTGTTTGCAGAATAGGAATTGTAAGCACAAAGTCCACCATCCAAATAAAATGTCTTCTAATTTTTGTCTCGTATGCTATATAGAAATCAATGTTTTCTTTCTTCTGCGTGGAAGCCTTTGTCCTTCAGAACTTTAGCGCAAGCTTCAGAATATTTTTTGCTTGTATCTTTCAAACCTGAAAGCAACCTGCGAGAATAATATATAAATATATTTTTGCTATGTATTTTACTTGTAAAAGTGGTAATGAAGCGAAAATAAACGCTTGTCAAGTACCATTAATAATACCTGTTATGGGGTAGTACGAATTGGAAGTGCGCATATGAGACCGAACAGGTTTTTGTTCAGTTGGGCTCGGTTGGACATTGGACAATTTTCATGTTCAGCTCGGGTTGGTTACGCCTATGGAAATAATGTTCGGCTTTTGTCCGACCAGAAATTATTCTTGGTCCGTTTAGTTCGATCCCACTAGTATGGTCGATTATATTTCTCATGCACAAATACTTCTCAGAATGATCTTTATTATAAGTACAACTAGATAAGTAATATTATGAAATTACTTAACCTCATTCATTAACTGAAACCAAATAATTAGGACTGTTGCATATTCCGATGGGGAGGGGTATGAAACTGTAAACCTATATTGATGGATACTCCAACGTACACATGTATTGCCTTCATCATCAGATAAAATGGTAGGTGGAGTCTCAAAAAATGTTTATACATACCTACGTACGTATAAGTCGTAGTGAGAAATATTGTTTCAAACCGCGACACATTTATTCCTCGTCTTTGTATGCATATTATCAAGCAAAATTTTATTTAGTCTTCCAACAGCTTATACGTTCTTCCAGTTTCAAATATGTAATGTGTTATTCTTCTACTTTGCCAAATACTACCGTATTATGCAATGAAAAATATTCATGTTTTATAATAGATATGAATTTAGTCTATAGGTATTTTATGGTAAAAAATAACCAGTATTTTATAACCGAGTCTTTTACTATTACACCATGTTTGCTGCCAGATAAAGAAGCTTTGACCTCTCAATGGCAGTGAAATAATTTAACTTTAATATAAAAATCATTGTAAACGGCAATGTAAATATTAGCAAATGTCATATAATCTCATATAATATAAAATCTCATAAAATAATCTCATATAATACACGATTCAATCAAACGTAAATCCGTAACAACATTTTCTCTTTTCCTGTTGACTGTATTATAAAGTATTACATACCCCTGGAAAACTTATGGCGCCTGTGTGACCGTACATGCCTAAATAGTTCTGCTCAAGCTAAAGACAAAGTAAAGAGAGAACTTTTTCTCATTTCGTGACCATCCAAATTCTTACGAACAAACACAGCTATACAAGAACATGTCCCTGTTGTTCTTTTATCAATATTTACGTATGTCCCGTATGTGAACGTAAGATGAGTGAAACGGAAAAGCACAAAATCAATCGTTCTACATAATAAATTAAAGACAAAGTAAAGAGGGAAGTTGCTTTTCCATTTCGTGACAAATATAATATATAACTGTATATTATAGTTTTGACCGCAATTGTAGACTTGTAGGATCATGATAGCGTTATAAATCGTTAATAACGCTTATATAATATACCACCTAATAATATCGTGTCACAGTCAGTAATATCACTGTTGCAATGGAGCTTAAAAATCTTTTTACACACAAGAAAGAAATTATATTTAATTCAAGATTTATTGATGATATTTTTACAATAATTGATGTAACAGAAATTGAAAACGTTGATTTATATGTAAAATCAATTTTAACTCATCCTTTTCTGTCTTTCACGCATGAATTTAGTGAAAGTAGCATAAAATTCTTAGATCGTACGGTAACAATTAACAAAGCTAATATTATTGAAACTTGTATTTACCGTAAACCGACGAGCAAACATGAATATTTACATTTTCTCTCTAATCATCCAATACACACAAAAAATTCTTTGCCGTATTCAGCAGGAATAGGAATAATAAGATGCTGTACGAATGATGATATTGCTAGAAACACAATGATTTTAGAAATGGAAAAGTTTATTCGCAGGGGATATCCTTAAGATATAGTAAATGATTGCGTAAAAAAACTGTCCACTGTAACAAGAGAGCAAGTATACTTACCCCTAAAAAAGGCCTTTTAATTAATAACTTGAGAATTCATACTTCAACAATTCTTAGCAAATATAATGTCGATCTAAGTGCTCTGGTTTTGAATAATAGCTTTAATAAAATATTCATTGTTGTACCGTTTTACAAAAATATTCCTGGAATGAGCTACATTATAAAAAATGAGTTGACGAATGAAATAAGTAAATGTAAAGACACTAATTATATAAAAGCCATAAATGATATCTGTATCGTAATAGCTCATACAAAAAGTAACAGTTTGAATAGGTACCTACGTAAATAAGGTTGCGTGAGACAAATATCGATTCACCCTTGTCAAAGTATGCAGTATAAAAGTGCGGATAAAATGGAGCCAAATAGCTATGTAAGGAAACAATAGTAATCAACATAAGCAGCTCAAACAACACAAGTCTCTCTGACAGATATAATTTCTCTTTTAAATATTTTAAATTTGTTATTTCTTCGTAAAACAACACCTAATATAACAGCGTACAATATGAGGTAAGACACTCCAATGGTAGATAATTGTAAATATGTATATTTAATTTACTTCTATAAAAATTTGTTTAATATAATAACAAAGATACACACCCGTCGGATGCAGACTCGTCGAACGTCGGATCCAGACCCGTCGGACGTCGGATCCAGACCCGTCTAACGTCGGATCCAGACCCGTCGGACGTCGGATCCAGACCCGTCGGACGTCGGATCCAGACCCGTCGGACGTCGGATCCAGACCCGTCTAACGTCGGATCCAGACCCGTCGGACGTCGGATCCAGACCCGTCGGACGTCGGATCCAGACCCGTCGGACGTTGGATCCAGACCCGTCGGACGTTGGATCCAGACCCGTCTAACGTCGGATCCAGACCCGTCGGACGTCGGAGGTAAGAAAGCTCATCCATCATTTCAAATTATAAATAGTTAAATTCTTGTTTCTCTGTTTGTTGGCGAATCTTAAAAGATAGGTAATTATCATTTCATCGTTTGCAAACAAAATATGGCTGAATAATTCATTTACCTATAGAGTGGACTTTAATTGTAATAGAATATTAATCATGAAAGTGACAGTGAGGAAATTAGAGTGAAGACATTCGACTTTGTGTGAGACTTATATTATACTAGTGAAGTGTAAACTAGAGTGCTAGAACTTATACGTTGTCGCACGTTAAAGCGGCTGATCCTTCGTAAAAGTGAATTTAGTGAAATATAGTTATTTATTAGTGATCAAATTTGAGTCTGGGCTATTGAAGATGATCGTATCGTCATTGTATGTCACGAGAGCGTGCTCATACCAAAGAAATTGGAACCAAATATAGAAGTGCTAACGACAATAATACTAGCGTTTTTTAAGTTTAGCGGGGAAACGAGAATGGTTTTACCACCTCTCATTCAAACTCTTCTATGCACAAACTTGAAGCTAGAGACTTTGACTGTCTGCTGAGTAGAGACAGTAGAGAGTTGTCTGGTCATGATAGGCTTGCTCGCATGTGGATCTTGTTTATATTCCCCCATGCCAGTATGCGCATCCACATGCTCATTACCCAGGCAACTCTCTACTGCTGATTGGAGGTTGGTATGGAATATGTAGTACTGCAAATGCAATACCGCGCGAGTATCATTTGACCATTCTGATTTTGAGCTAGTCAATTCAGATTCTTCTCAATTCCCTCGACAGCACCTCTATATTAAGCCTAAAATAACATTGCATCTCTCTGGCTTATACAAATATATTATCATGTAAGTTTGTGGTTATAATGAGACTTGATTTAGGTAGAAAGAGTGCTTGAGTATCAAACATTGTTAATTTTTTTAATTCTCTGAAATGTAATGAGTGAGAGAGTTCAATGATATAACAATATTATGGTGTACAAAATACCACTTTCTCGGTTTTATTATATTTTAAATATTTAATGTTATTACTTTGGGTTTTATTGGAATCACCAAAGTAGCTAAATATTGCTTGAGCGTCTCATAGTAAGTAAAAATGCAGATGCTATACATTACTACAATTTCAACTTAAACTAATAAAAAAAATTAATTGCTTGGACGGAGGAGATACGAGATTGTGAGGATATTTGGATGCAAAATGTATAAGCCAATAATAAATACATATCCCATCTGTGGTAGTGACAAATGACAATTTTTTTGTTTAAATCCGTTTATATAGTTTACGAGGAAGTGAAAAGGTATAGCATATTAATTGCTAATCCTCTTCATCGAACGAAATATGTTTTGGGTTTTCGCCAGGGAAAAATGTCTGCACAAGTTCTAGCAGTTGATACCAGGCAATCGTAAACTGTGGATGTGACCAATAAAAATATTGTCTTTGAAGTACTTCGGATAGAATGTCTGTGATGATGACACAGCTCCAGAAAGAATGTCAAGAGACATCCAAGGTACAGAACGAGGGTAATGACAAATACTGTATACATTCTTACGTGCAGATTCATCTTTTGCTGAAATTTCTGTCTGTATTCAATTATTTCAGCATTCTGAGATAATATTAAAGTTTCTGTCTTATTACGTGATGCTACGTACAGAAATTGTTTTACGCCCGAAGACATTAGTTTTTCAACAGCGCTTTGGTATAAGTTTGCGAATCGATGTCGAAACACCCAATATCTTGTTCGTGTGAAAAATGGATCTGGTAACAAGTGACAATTATGGCGAGTGAATTGATGTAAATGGAATTGTCTCTCTTCAATAATCCTGAAACGTTTGTTCTTAATCCAATACTCCACGTCAAAATGGCTTGAGAACTTGGCGAATTTGATAAAATCATCAATTCTATGGCTAAGGTTGTGTTTGTCAAATAATGTTTCTGCAAAAAATGATGCAGAATACCCAGGTTTTTTTATTAATTTATATTCGTCGTCAATAAGCTGCAAGAAATTTTGAAATGGTTGAAATACGAGGGGCATTGTTGCTTCTCCCTTGACAAAACATTCATAACAAATCGAAAGAAGCCAACCACTAAGTGCAAATAACAAAACAATTTTCCTTGAAACCGGAGTGTGATTCTGGCGGTAGAGAAGAGAAATTCCACTCAACCAAGAAAAAGAATGACATTTCCTCTTTTCTTGTCTTTTGTTGAGAACGTTGTACACATAGGCATATGCAGTGATAGACAAATACGAAAAAAAAATTAAAATGTAAGACTTCACATCGAAACCAATTTTAAACCAATAGAGATATGGGGATGTTGTAACTTCCTTTCTGGCACAGTACATCACGTTATGTGCGTTTAGTTGAATCACAACAGCTTTAAAATGATTGTTTAATTTTGATGGTACTCCTAGAAGATTCAAAATTGTAGTGCGAGCTTTTCCTCTATTTTTCATAATGGCATATTCTGAAGTAGTGGCATAGATGGGCGTGAAGTTGAATCTTTCAGCTAGCGCTTCAAATGCATATTGTTTATATGGGCAAATTCGTCTTAGTTTAATTTGGCTATAAATGGATTTACATTCACGAATACCACGGTGAAACTTTTCCACTATAATGACATGTTGCTGTAAATAGTTTTGACTATGGTATTTTCGCTCCCACATGGACTGCCAATACGAAGGATTAAGTTTAAATCGACTTGAAAGTTTTACAAATGTAATATCGAATTTTGATCTTAAGAAAATTTTTGCTTTCAAATCAATGTTCAAAATTACAACAATTTTCGCGTCAAAATTATTTATCCTTTTTGAAATCCTAGTAATGCACGTTGAGGAAACATCACAACGTTGGAGGAAAATAAATTGATTTAGTTCACTGTTTCCTCTGAAGCTGTCTATCGAATTGAAAATATTCCTTTTTTTCCTAGGATTTATAACCACATTTAGTTCACATGTTTCTTTACTGATCATTTTTGGTTCTCTTTTGCGTTTGGAATTAAAAACTTGTGCTTCCTTGTAGGAATAAAGGATCCATGGTTGCAAATATTGATTGGAATGCAGAAGTGGTTCCAAATAATCGTCATTTTGTTCTGTTGTTACGTGAAAGTCACATTGCTCAAAATATTTCAACTTTAAATCAATCGTATTATGTTTTAATGACTCAATTAGTGCCAAACGAAGTAGAATAATAAATAAAAACATTACAAGGCAAATACTTTTTAATGAGTATTGTCGTACTTCCAATAAATATAATGATGGAATTAAAGATAAAAAGAATTCAAATCTTCAGAATTATACAAATTGGGTTTTTATAATGGTTTAGGATTGTAAGCACCAAATGGACCATTCAAACAAAACGTCTTCTGAATTCTGTCTGTCCCGTGTGAAATCAGACACTGTATTGACTGTATTATAAAATATTATATACACCTCTGGAAAAGTTATGGCGCCTTTATGACTGGACAGGCATAAAATAGTTCTGCTCAAGCTAAAGACAAAGTAAAGAGAGAACTTTTTCTCATTTCCTGATCATCCAAAGTTATACTAACGGAACGAACAAACACAGTGGCCCAGTTCAAGTTTGATTTCGTTGAGTTCGTGTCGTATAGACTTCGTAAACAGTTTCGTAAAAACGGTGGGTTTGGGCGTTTTTCGTGTGCGCGAAGTCAAATGAGCCACAAATTACCTACATAAATTCTCACTTTTACACCTCGCCAGAGCTGAGTATAGGAAAAATGTATATAAAATCAAATTTCGCGCCCTTTCAATTTCTTATCCTGACGCTTCGTCAGCTTGAAACGCAAACATGAATTGGGCCAGTTATAAAACAACATATTATTATGTCTCCGTTGTTCTTTTATCAATATTACGTATGTCCTGTATTAATACCTAAGCTGAGTGAAATGGAAAAGCACAAAATCAATCATTCTGCATAATAAATTAAAGACAAAGTAAAGAGAGAAGTTTCTTTTTCCATTTCGTGACCAAAATAATTGTGTGTTATATAGTGTTGACCGAAGTAGACTAGTAGGACAATGACACCATTATTAATCGTTAATAATGCTTATATAAAATACCACCTAATAATATCGTGTCATAGCTATGATCATAGATGAGACTTGGTAACACGACTCCATCCCCACTACACTCAAAGTGAGACAAAAGTACGTGAGTGGACTTGCTCTGCTCTGCTCCATAAATATATATAGTAAATATTACTACCAAAACCAAATGATCTACAGGTCCAAATAGTATTCAGTGGAATACATGTTGCCAGAAATGGAAACATGACTCTAGAAATAGAAGCTTTAGAAATAAAGTCTCCAAAACTGGAAACATTAGGCTCGTATGTTTCCAGAAATGGACCCGTAAGATTTTTCAAAATAATTTTCATAATTTTGAAAATATTGCAAATATTTTGGTCCAGTTACTTTAAGAAGGGTTTAATGCCACTTGCCATTTTTCACTTTTATGGGAAAATCTTTTTTGAGGATTTTGGATTAGCTGTAGCAAAGGATTGCAATAATCCTCGATATTTGGTGATTTTGTACTTTTTCATGACTGATTTTATTTTGGAAAAAATCGAGCTAATTGTTCTCAAAATCATCCTAAAATGCATCAAATTTGCGCGTGGCACAAAAACATTAGAAAAATACAGGTTCTTTTCGTCATGTGCTTCTGTCATGGCTAAAAATCAGTACATATTTCAAAAATCAGTACAGCAGTACAGCGACTCAAAATCATTACTCTGGTAAAATCAATAATTCTGTTAATTCTGGTTGCCTTAAAGCAGGGACGTGCATTTAGTATTAGCTAAAATGAATTGACCGATTTCAATGAACTCTAAACGTCTCTTGAATTCATCCGCTTCTGCATTCTACTCCCTTCATATATCGCAGGAGTAGAAGACAGAAGCGGATGTATTCAAGAGTCGCTCGGTTTGTACTCTAGAACTCTCGCCAAGTTTAGAGTACACTAATATGGGCCATTTATACTCTTCTAATAATATAGGGCAACTAAGACCGTTTCAGACTTTTGACTACTTTATTCGTGTTGACATTATTTTTATGAAATCCGGGAGAATTTTCTAAATCCGGGACGTTTTCGGGACGCCCGGGACGGAGTCCTCAATCTGGGACGTCTGGTCACTCTATATTATCCCATGTTCTGTAGGTGTATATACACACAAATATCGTGACCAAATTAATGACACAAATCACTTCAAGCATTATCGTTTTGCTCAAAATAAAATATTATATGAACTCCACAAGGAGTTTGTGTGGCTTACTTGTTGCAATAATATGGTTATTAATGTTGTTATGAATAAACCATAGTAAAACGGGTATAGTAAAGTGGTGGAGACATGTAGGAACTTTTTTCCCTTGGGGTAATTGTCCCACCCTGTATACGCCCTTGACAAAATTGTTGTTATCATTGTTGACATGTATTGCCTTCCCATAGTGTCAATTGCCTTCATATTGTATATTTCATTGCCCCACCCTTTATACGGCCATGACCAAATTGTTGTAAATAATTATTGTCATCATTGTATGTATTGAACTCACATAGTGTCAATGGCCTTCATATTGTATATTTCCTTACCTTTTGTTAAAAGGATTTAATATCCTACGTGGACTGGAATTCTGACAATAGAAATTAGGGAATATACACAAGAGTAAAGTTCACTAAGTAATTGTACACGCGATGCGATAGGACAGACTAAATCTAACGTTTCTCCGAAACACAGCACAGGTAGAAAGAGGTCTATTGTTGTTACTACAAGTAGAAGGTACATCCCTTCATATTTTGTGGAAATGCAAACGCCAGGAGTAACTATGACTCCCTTAAGGTAGCCAAATGCCTCCTCATCTAATTAGTGACGCGCATGAATGGATTTACGAGATTCTCACTGTCCCTATCTACTATCTAGCGAAACCACAGTCAAGGGAACGGACTTGGGTCCATCGGCTGGGAAAGAAGCCCATGTTAATCTTTACTGCGCAAACCATGGCTCACTTTAGCCTTGAGCGATTGCCATTAGTATTATTACATTTTAAAAAATACGAGAGTCCCCAACATTTTTTCTACTGGAAATATTAAAAGAGGAGCTGTCTTTTTGCTACTAGATCAGCTGTCTATTGTTGTCACTACATCAATTGTTGTCAGTACAAGTAGACAACAGATTATCAGGATAAACTATATTTGTTATCATTGCTAATAGATCAGCTGTCTATTGTTGTCACTACATCAATTGTTGTGACTTCATAAATTGTTGTCAGTACAAAGGAAACAGATTCTCAGGATAAACGATATTTGTTATCATTGCTACTAGATCAGCTTTCTATTGTTGACAGTACAAGAAATGACAACACAAACAATTTGCAATGACATTTTAGTTACAACACACGAAAACCCTGTTGGACATACTAGATCAGCTGTCTATTGTTGTCAGTACAAGTAGACAACAGATTATCATGATAAAATATATTTGTTATCATTGCTACTAGATCAGCTGTCTATTGTTGTCATTACATGAATTGTTTTCACTTCTCAATTGTTAATTTTTAATAATATGTAGTCAACGTGGAATGCTAATTTTTAATAATGATTAGTCAACGTGGATATTTGGACTCTTAAAATGACAACACAAATAATTTGTAATGAACTTTTAGTTACGACACACGAAAACCCTGTTGGAACATTTTCTGTGACCTTATCTGTGACCTAGGTCATGAAGGATGTGACCGATTGACCCCATTTTTGACTGCCACCTTAGCTGAAACCCTTAGATGACATCTGTGAAGTTTGGACCAATTTGGTTCATGCGTTCTTGAGTTACATCGCATACATACGGATATCCAGACAGACAGACAGACAAACAGACAGACAGACAAACAGACAGACAAACAGACAGACAAAATCTAATGTTTCTCCTAGGCTCTTTCCCATGTATTATCGGCTTTCCTGTCTTTCATGCATGGCTAAGAAGGTGATGAATAAAAATGTTTTCTTTGAAAAACGTCGGATTGAATGTCTGTGGTGACGACACAGCTCCAGAAAAAATGTCAAGAAATATAGTTTTCACTTTTTCGAAACACTAAAATACCAGTATGAAAGAGCAAGAATGTAGCTTCAAAAGTAAATAGACCAATTTCTGAATTTATTCTCCAATCGAAACAAAATTAGGCAAAGGAAAACCTAGTCTTTGTAAAGTGACAAATAAAATTTTGGTTGGTTGAATCTGTTTAATATAGTTTATGAGGATGTGGGAATGTACAGTGTATCAATTGCTAATCCTTTTCATCTAAGGAAATATATTTTGGGTTTCCGTCAAGGAAACATGCCTACGATGCTTTAGCTTTCAAAACGCCGATTGCCTGCCGCTAAGGGGTTTTTTATTGTTCAACATACGAATATGAAATTTTGTATTCTATATATTTAGAATACGCTCTATCAGGTTCTTATGGACCATTTTGGTGAAATACTTTTAGTTTCGAACTTAGAGCCAGGTCAAAGTTCACCAACTATCATGTATAGTTGCATTTTTCTCGCAAACTAAAGGGAAATTCGACAATATTATAGACCCCAAATATGTTTAGTTTAGTAAGGGGAACATTTTTTATATTTCACTTTTTTCAAAAATTGTCAATTTATTGGAAATCCCCAAAAATGGGGTATAGTAATTTCAAAAAATGACACGGTGCTGCATCCCATTTCCAAAAACAAAACTTGGAGTAATATCGATTATCGTATTATCTAACAGATGTGCAAATAAAAATTTTGGAGGTATGTTCAAAACGTGTTCAAATGTTTGGTATTTTTTGGCATTCGAAAACATTTTGTTTATAGCTAGTGAGTAGTCATGAGCAGAGGTATGATATGCATATGTGCCAATACTTTTTGTGCTTAAGGACCTAGATAGTTAATATATTATGTTATTTTCTTTTACATTGGCAATACTATATAACTTGGTCTTGAGACTTCTATAAAATGAAAATTGATGATAAACATTTCATCTGTCTACAAAAAAGTGTAACTCGTAAAATCCACACTAGCAATGTGACTCTTTTGCCTCTATGTTGGGTGCAGCATCCTCCATGACAATTTTGATCCTTATTATTGCACGCATCAGTGGCAGTCACGGTGACTACCAGTCAGCAAAATAAACATTGGAGTTAGTCGAGACATTATAAAATGTTTTGTAAGGTGTGGTGTGTGAATCGATCCTTTGTGATTGTCGAACTGGAAAGTGAATGATCAAGACGGAGCACTAAAATGCTTTTTTATGTACAATTGACAGGGCAGCGAGAATATCGTCATCAAATGCCACAAATTAATTCATACATTACAGTATTAGTGTGTTATTTGCAAAATAAATATAAAACCACAGCTTTTGTGGCTTACTATACTTTTTCTTATCTTTCTTAATTTTATGCTATTGCTTTATTGTATAGGTAATAATATTTATTATAGCTTTTCATTCACACAGCAATCTGATTTTAATAGTTGATAGTGAAGGGAAAATAACCTAATTTTTATTAATCATTTGCAGAAAGACAAATCTAAATATAATTGCTGATTTCCTTTGAAATCTTTAATAGCGATCGCAAAGCCAAAGATCAATTCAATTACAATAATTTACAATTTGATATAGCAATGTATTTTCAGGCAAAGGGAAACAATATGTATTCAACTGGTTACTATACCAGGCTTTATTATGTATAATAAATATTATCATGGCTTTCCCTTCACCGAACCACCTGCTTATAATATTTGATAGAAAAGGAAAAATAAACAATATCTATTAATAGTATTGCAAAGTGACAAATCAAAATATAAGTACTAAGTACCTATTTGGTGAAATCCGTTGATATGTTTAATAGTAATGCCAAAAACAAAGATCAAACACAAATCAAATACAAATCAAATTACAAATAATGTAAATCAGTTACAAGAATCTGTTATTTTTTTCATCGAACGAAAAATATTTTGGGCTTTAGCAAGGGGAAAATTGATGCAGAAATATTTCTTGGATGGAGTAACCCGAAGGGAATTTTAAATGCGACAAATGAAATCATTTCTTTGAAAAATTTCGTACATCTTTGTTGGAGACATAGCTCCAAACAAAATATGAAAAGACATCCAAACAACAAAACAAGAGGAATGACAAATGCTGTCCATATTCTCACGTGAAGATTCATCTTTTGCTGAAATTTCTGTCTGTACTCATTTATTTCAACCTGCCGAGATACTATTAACTTATTTGTCATATCTTGTGCGGCTATGAACAAAGATATTCTTATACCCGAAGACATTAATTTTTCCACGGCGTTTTGGTATACGTTTTGGAATCTGTTATTAATATCCCAATATCTTAATACGGTTAAAAATGGCTCTGGCAACAAGTGACAATTATGGCGAACGAATTGTTTTAAATGGAATGTCCTTTCATTAATAATATCGAAACATCTATTCGTAATCCAAAATTCCAGGTCGAAATAGCCTAATGTCTCATTGAATTTTACAAAATCACCAATCATATGGCTGAGATTGTATTTCTCAAATAATTTTTGTCCGGCATATGTTTTTGCATTGTTT
Source organism: Pogonognathellus longicornis (assembly GCA_034694085.1). NCBI lineage: Eukaryota > Metazoa > Arthropoda > Collembola > Entomobryomorpha > Tomoceridae > Pogonognathellus > Pogonognathellus longicornis. The sequence continues at coordinate 4,511 of JAQFYB010003780.1, read as the reverse complement.
ATTGGATGTAATTTAAATTCAGCGTCAATAAGCTGAGCGAAATTTTGAAAGGGTTGAAATACGAAAGGAACTGTCACTTCTCCCTTGACAAAAGATTCATAACAAATCGAAAGAAGCCAACCACTAAATGCAGCTAACAAAATAATTTTTCTTGAAACCGGAGTGTGATTCTGGTGGAAGAGAAGAGAAATTCCACTCAACCAAGAAAAGGAATGACATTTCTTCTTTTCATATTTTTTGTTGAGAACTTTGTACACATAAGCATATGCAGTGATAGACAAATACGAAAAAAAAATTAAAATGTAAGATTTCACGTCAAAACCAATTTTAAACCAATATAGAAATGGGGATGTTTCAAATTTCGTTCTGGCGCAGTACATCACATTATTTGTGTATAGTTCAAACCCAACTGCTTTAAAACTAGTGTCATATTTTAATTGTATTACGTAAGGATTCACAGTTATATGACGAGCATTTGTATAATGTATAATGTTATATTCTGAAACAACCTCAATCAAGACAGAGCAGAGCACCCCGGTGCTCAGTCTTGATAGTATCAAGAGTGAGCACGTGCTTAGTCTTGATACTATCAAGACTGAGCATCCTTGCAGCATACATCACCACCAACCCCCGGTGCTCAGTCTTGATAGTATCAAGACTGAGCACCCCAATATTTGATAACTTATTTCATCTATTTTCACTTTTTCACACTCACCTTCTTTTCCTGATGTAGTCTATTCGTCTTACATACTCCACTTAAACTTTATAATCAATGAGTTAAGTAAAGATTTCAGTCACTGAAGAAAATTTGAAACTTTACGTGAAGCATGCAGGAGGATTATGCTACTTCATGTAGGGGAGCGTGCACATATCACGTCAACAGCTAGGGGGGAAGGCCTTTCAACAAAAGTTGACACATGTTGAAATGGGGGGAGGGGGGTATCTGAAATTATGAATTATTGTTCTGATATTATGCGAAATAAGTCACATTCTTCAAAATATTTCAGCTTCAATAAATCAATCGGATTATGACTTAATGACACACCTGGGGTCAAACAAAGGAGAGTAATTAATAAAAACATTACAAGGCAAATAATTTTAAATATGCGTTATTGTACTTCCAATAAATATATTTAGACAATTAAAGAAAACAGATTTCAAAATTTTACAGTTGAACAATATTTGTTTGCAGAATGGTGTAAGTATTGTAAGCACCAAGCACCACGACCATCCAAACAAAATGTCATCTGAATTTAGTCCAGTGGGCCATCCGAAATCAATATAATCTATCTTTTGCGTGTAAGACTTTGTCCTTCACAACATTTTTTCCTAGTATTTTTCAAGGCTGACATCAAACTACTGTAATATTATACAAATATATTTTGATATGTATATCAGTGGCAATGAAGGGAAACTTTACGCTCATTAGGCTCGCTCTATTTAACACGAAAACTGCTTATGTTAATCTATACTGAATAACAAAAATGCGAATGTAGTGCCCACCAAATGAGGTCACAGCTAGCTTTTTTATTTTCTTATGTAATTTAAGCTTTTTCCGCTGTACATTATAAAATAAGCATTTATTTGTTAATTATATTTCCTTCTTCACATTAGCTTAATATGTACATTTAAAACAACTACTACAATGCATATTTGTAAGCACTTATTTAAAAGCAATTGCAACTAAAAGACATCCGTTTATTATTACAGTGGTAATGAGCAATTATTATTGCATGAACAAAGTTTGATTTTCTGTACGTTTTGTGAAATGTGAGTATATTTTTTTTAAATAATTTAAATATTTTGCAGACTCATCGTGATATATGAGTTCACTTAATTCAGCATTCTGTGATAAGGTTATTTTATCTGTCATTAATTGACGCTTCGTACAGAAATTCTTTTATCCTTGAAGAGAGTAGCACAAGTGCTCTAGCTAGCATTTTGGTACTGCACATGTTTTGAAAACCAAATAAAAAAACCAATAAACAATTTATGTTTGAAATGGTCCCGATAACATGTAACAATTATGCCGACTCAGTTTCAAAAAATGAAATATCCTTTCAGAAATACGATTAAACATGTAGGGTTTACAATTCATTTATCGATGTTCATGTAAAAACTTCACCAATGGATGCAAATTTTACAAAATTAGCCCTCCTATGGGTGGTTTACTCATGCATATTTGTTTTTTATAACAAAATTTTTTAGTTGTATTAAGTGGTGGAGCCACTTCTTAGTAATGAAAGACAGGAAAGCGGATGATACATGGGAAAGAGTATAGGAGAAACGTTAAATTTTGTCTGTCAGGCTGTCTGTCTGGATATCCGTGCGTATGCGATGTCATTCAAAACGCATGAACCAAATTGGTCCATACTTCACATATGTCATCTGCGGGTTTCAGCAAAGCTGCAAAGCTGTCAAAAACTGGGTCAATCGGTTACATCTTTCATGACCTAGGAACATTTAGAAGTCAAAAAACACATTTTGGAAAAAGGCGCCCCCAACCCCACAAAATTTGAAAATTTCCCTACACATACGGCGCCCTCTGATATTTGCTTCAACCCCGGGGGCACCAACCCTGGCGGGCGCCACAACCCCGGCGAGCGCCCCAACCCACAGTTAAATGTAAACAACAAATAATTGTCTTTGAAGTAGGAGTGTGATCCTGGCGGAAAAGAAAGAAATTCCATTTAACCACAAAAGTAATGGGGTTTTTATACATTTTGTTTTGACAAATACGTAAGTTATGTACACATAGGCATATATATAGTGTGATGAGCAAGTACGAAACAAATATTTTAAATGTTTCCTTTGTGTATTCCTTTGTCGAGTGACAAGTAAAAACCTTGGTTAAATCCGTTGACTTTAGTTTTTGAGGAAATGAAAATGTACAGTGTCTTAATTGCTAATCTTTTTCATCGAAGGAAATTTATTTTGGATTTTTGCCATAGGAAAATGACTGGACAAAATTTTCTGGACGTAGACAGCAGAAAATCATAAATTGTGGATGTGACGTATAAAAACATTGTCTTTGAAGAATTTTGGATGCAAAGACTGTGCTGACAACACAGCTCCAGAATAAATGCCAAGAGACATCCAAAGTACAAAACAAGAGGAATGACAAATGCTGTGTACATTCTTACGTGCAGATTCATCACTTGCTGAAATTTCTGTCTGTAGTCATTTATTTCAGCATTCTGAGACAATATTAAACGTTCTGTCATATTACGTGATGCAACGTTCAAAAATTCTTTTATGCCTGAAGAGATTAGTTTTTCAGCGGCGTTTTGGTATAAGTTTGCAAATCGAAATTGAAATGTCCAACTTCTTTTCATTGTGAAAAATGGCTCCGGCAACATGTGACAATGGTGACGAGTCAGTTGTTGTGAATGGAACAACCTTTCACGAATAATATCAAAACGTTTATTCATAATCCAATACTCCATGTCTACACGGTTTGAGGGCTCGGTGAATTTTACAAAGTTACCAATCCTATGGCTGAGGTTGTGTCTCTCAAATAATTTTTGTTTAATAACTGATTTTGTGTAATGAACACCATTGTTTGTTTGATACAATTTATATTCGGCTTGTATAAGCTGAGAGAAATTTTGAAAGGGTTGAAATACCAATGGAACTGTCGCTTCTCCCGCGACGAAGGATTCATAACAAATCGAAAGAAGCCAACCACTAAATGCAAACAACAATACAATTTTCTTTGAAACCGGAGTGTAATCCTGGCAGAAGAGAAGAGAAATTCCACTCAACCAAGAAAAAGAATGACATTTTTTCTTTTCACGTTTTTTGTTGAGAACTTTGTACACATAAGCATATGCAGTGATAGACAAGTACGAAACAAAAATTAAAATGTAAGACTTGAGGTCGAAACCAATTTGAACCCAATATAGAAATGGGGATATTTCAACTTCCTTTCTTGCACAGTACACAACGTTATACGAATATAATTCAATCGGAAGTGTTTTATAATTATGGTGATATTTTAACATTCTTCCTAAAAGAATCAAAATTGTAGTGCGAGCTGTTTTCCTATTTATCATTTTATATTTGGAAGCAGTGGTATAGATGGGCGTGAAGTTGTATTTTTCAGCTAGCGCTTCGATTGCATATTGCCTATCTGGGCAAAATCGTCTTTGTTCAATTAGCCTATATATGGATTTACATTCACCAAGACCATGACGATAATCGTCCATTATAACGCGATGTTGTTGTAAATTGTTACTACTATAGTGTTTTCGTTTCCACATTAACTGCCAATGCGAAGGATCAATGTTAAATCGATTTAAAATTCTCTCAAACTTAACATCGAATCTCCGTCTTAAGAAAACATCTATCTTCAAACGATTGATCAAAATTACAACAATTTTCGCGTCAAAATCATTTATAACATTTGAAATGCCAACAATGCAGATTATGAATACTTCACAACGTTGGAGGAAAATAAATTGACTTAGTTCACGGTTTCCTCTGAAGTTGTCAATCGAGGTGAGAATATT
>JAQFYB010003779.1:0-18292 GCA_034694085.1 Pogonognathellus longicornis | reverse complement strand
CGGCAGTGGAAAAGAGACGACAGAGACGACCAGAGCTAGACACAACCAGCAACTTCAACAGCCAAAGATCTTCTCCCTTAAAATCCGTCTTTGCATTCTAATTAAATGCACATCTACAGCAAGACGCTTATGACCACGTTGCTGTTTGCCGTCTGTCTCTGCTCTTTTCCACACCCACCAATCCCTAGCTGCCGTTTTCTGGCCGAGCAGGCCAGATGTCGTCGTGCGCGCGAGATTTCCAAATCGGAATCTCACAGCCGTCATTGAGAGAGAACATTCTGTGTCCCGCGTCCTGTCGTTGATCCGAATCGGGAGACAATGTGGCGGTATGGCAAGAATTTAGCCAGAGCAAAGTGAGTCCAACCGAGTCTCATCAATCAATTCGGTCCCAGTGAACTTGGCTGCCCTGCCTTCTCCTCCCGTTACCTAAAATGTCCTTCCCTATAAGTCTATAACCAATTTCACATGCACTTCCCTCTCTATATTATTATTCTCTCGACATACATATATACACTACCACGGGCAAAACGACAGCATAAATGTCCACGTCAACTAAACGACTATTACTACTAGTACAGAACTACTTATACGTATCACTATATATAACCAATAATGTTCTTTGAACACAAAACCATCATCAGCCTTCCTTCGTCATCAACCCAGCAAAGGACGACGAAAGAACAGCAAAAACTTTGCCTAAAAGTCTACAGAGAGTATTCTCAGGTCTTTTTGGCCTTTCTGTGTCTCTAGGTACATCGTACTTGCCATACCAGCACAATGGTGCATGCATGCAGACAACACACATAAGTATTACATCGGTAGTAGTATACATAAGAACAGGGCTTATATGGTATAAGAATGCACAGCATGAGAAAAAGAAAACTCTTTATTTCTTGACTTTAGGCAAAAGAAGCAAAACTAAGTTGCTAAAGGAAGAAAGTGGCTGTATATATATGGAGATGACTTTAGTGGAAGCTAGAACAGTACTAGAGATAGAGACAAGGTTCCCGACCAACAACGTGGCCAAAGGATTATCCTCCGACTCAATTTGTCCATGTCACCAAATGGGAAATGGTCCAGGTCGATCTTGGTCCAAAATTCAAGTTGAACGACAACCATACTACCACCACCACCACTACCACCTCCACCATATGACTTGTCTTGACTTTCTCGTTGGTTTAACTTTAAGTTCAACGAGGATTTCTAAGACTGGCGTCTCCATCTCGTTCAACCACCTTCCAGTCAAGTCTTACAACAACTAGAGCTCTCGTCTTCTTTTTTAGCCTCAGAACATTTTGCCCATTAAAACTGTGCCCTTCAGTACATTTAACTCCTCCACACATGATTTATGTTCGTTAAATCTTCACTAAAGCTACCTATATTATAACTTTATACCATATACTACACTACATATTATATTATATGTGCAAGTTAAACTAAACTAAAAGTTATAATGTCCTGCCAATATACATTCCTTATTTTCTATCAAGGATGTATTGAGGAAAGACGAAGGGGTATTTCCCCCTTCTAAATCCCAAACAAAAGTTATTTTATCTTAAAATTGCAAAAACTCTCAAAAAATATTTTCGTACATTTTTGGTTGCTTTTGGCTTAAACTGGCTCTTTTTAGCACTGAAAGCAATAATAGACACTTTTGTACACTATGATGTTATTTTGCCCCGAAATTAAATCCTAGATACAACCTTGTTTTCTATCAGCAGAATGTCGTATTCGCCATAGCTCGCGAAACTTTAGTAGACACAACAGAAAGCCATTCGTCAATCTACTCGGTGCTTGTAACCTCGTGGCTATGCTATTTTACGATTACAGTTAGTGCTTTTATTAGTGCAGGATATTTAGGTAGCTACAAGCTACCTAAATAAATACTACCTACCTATAGATACATTATAGGAATAAGATGGACTTTCCATCATAGTAGAATGTCTCTGTGATGTGATGTCGATGGCAAAAACTTTCTCATAGGACAACACACAGAAAATACTGGCGGAGAACAGCTAAGAACATCGTATCTCGTTCAGCAAATGCTTCTTCATGCCTTTGCATCGGCTCAGGCTCAACTTGACTCAACTTCCAGAGAAAAAAACTGCTGCTCCTGCTGCCCGCACCCGCATCAGCAGCTTACTTAACAAACTCTCCGCTCCTCTCCCACTCGTCCTTCCAACAACCAATCTATATACTTCTACTACAAAAGGATGTGATGAGAGAGATAGAGTTACTTTGCTCTTGTTTTCTAAAGCACTACTACAACAACTGTTATATGTGAATTGTGTAATGGCAAAGAGCTACTTTAGTTTGGTCCAGTTTCTCTCGATACGCTATAATATCTGCATTATTATACATAGAAGATATATATATGGATGTGTGTATACAAAAGTATTATGCAACGCTTGTACTTGAACTAGGTATCTGTATAATAGCATTAAATTACTACATAGTAAATACATAGTATGTATTATATACAAACCCTACCTAAATTGAGTAAGATGAAGTTTCAGTGGTCTGTTTTGTATGTGGTACATTGTATATAACCAATCCACATCTAAAGCATAACGTACAAATAGTATAGTAGGTCAATGTATATAGTAAGCTTTAGGGCGTATTATATAAGTGTGTTCTTTGGTCTCTTTGAGTTAGATTTTGGTAAGTCGCGAAGGCTTCACTTTTGATCAACTTTGATGGTTTTTAGAGAAATGTGCCGGTGAAATGTATCAGTTTGTCTCTAACTGCTGGGTCTATATATGGTTGGAAATTGTAATTGTGAGGATAGTCAAGTGAAGTGAAAGAAAAAGAGGATCTGAGAAAAAAGAGAACAAGTTAGAACAACACACGGCTCGTCTAACAGTCTCTGTCTACTTAGCTCGACTACTACTTGAAGACCTTGCACACTTAGAGCTATGTACAACAAATGTAAAGGGCATTGCGTTCTACGCCAATGTGTACTGCTGCGAACTTGTATTTATTTTCTTTTGTCATGTCATGTCATGCTGTAAGTCTTTACGTTTTATCCCATGTTATAGTCAACCAACTTCTATTTATATGTAATACCCATTGTTCTTTGTGCTACTCTTTGTGTGTATGTGTGCAGCTGGAAACTACTTTCACATAAAATACTTACATAATACACAGTGCGCTTTCTCTCACAAATGTCTTACACTAGTGTTTGTGCAACAATACTAAGAAGGCTTCATACAAAATACACATTCCCGTATATATCAACTTACATTTTTTAGTATGGATGTGTGAGGATATAAGGATTTTCTCGTTATTTGCCTTGTTGCTAGAGTTCCCTTTAGTTCAATCCATAAAATAAGTGAACATGTGTGAAAGGCAGCTTATGGCACGCTTTATTGAAGATTGGCTAGTTAGTGTAGTCGTGTAGTAGTACTACTAGTAGTAGGTGAACATTGTTCTTTCTAATGTTTGTATTGTATTCCCGGAGTGTGTATTTCATTTGTTTCATGATGTTATTTCTTTTATTTCTCAGTACGTATGGTTCACATAAATCCGGAATTGTTAAAATGTTTCTTAAGCTTTTGTGAATTGAATAGACTGGCTAATGCAAAGGGTGTCAATGCGACAAGGATAATTAGGTATGTGGATGATATAATAAAATTGTGCTATCGATAAAGTCTATGTATTACTTTCATTTTACGCACGTGTGTATTTTTCATTAGAAAAGTGTGGCAGAAAGTCGTGAATAGTGAACAAGCATTTGTCAGTATCAGAAATTGTTGCTTGCAAAAAGAAGTGAGAATATACGTACACAATGCATACTATTTAAATTACTTGAAAGAGAAATTCTACAATCTACATATAATTATAATATTATCAATAAAATAATTGTAATAATATTGCAAATTCGACGCTTTAGAGCGTCAAAGCATGCATCAGTCAATCAATTTATAAACCATATTATGCCATATAATTGTTAATTATTGGCCAGTAACAAAACTAATTTGCGCATGTTTTAAGAATAAGTTACGATGCCCTGCAACTTGGAATGCAAACTAATTATCATAATTCAAATATTGGAATTTTGAAATAAAGATAATCATTTTATTTTAACAACGACTGTATTTGAATGATGATAAAGATTCCAACTTAAACAAATCCATTAATATGCCAAACGTTACGTGATGTTTATAGATGGATGGAAAAGGAGAGATGTTCTAATTGTGTGTAATCAGTTACAAATTATTATGAAAGTTAATAATTTAATATGACATTATTTCGAAGGTACTAGCAAATCATTACAAAAACTTGTATAACAGTCAATTTTTTTTAACTTTAAAATATTGACCTAATTGATTCTTTGCCCCGAAGAAATTATATACACCTACCAATCAATGTAAGCTGAAAAGACAAAATGACCACAAAATGACTTGAAATATATGAAAAACCTATAAACAAAAATCGTTTAGTACTATAACATGTACAGTTGTAAATTATTGAGTCCGGCTTACTCGATTTTGTACCGCATAAACAATAGAACACATCGAGATAGTGTCTGTGTCCAATTTAAGGAAAGTGAACATATAGTGCAGTCAAACAACAGTAAAGCAAGTCTCACAAGTAAAAGCAGGTATTATAGCTAAATGGAATTTCCAAGAAGGCTGTTGATCGTCAAGCGAAGAGAAGAGTCAATAATTTCCGTGCATTAAACCTTAAACCAGTTTTATAGACCTTTAATAATAGCTTTTACAAGATTTACTCACATTATTTCAGTCAAAATGCTACGCACCATTTGGAGGGTGAATTATCGTAAATTCACTTTACAATTTGTTTCGGGAAGTCTGAGCCCCAAGGAAATTGACAAGACAAGCATGTTTTAGTGTTTCATTCATAAAATCCTTTACTCAGACGGAAGTATTTTACTTGGCTGCACTACACACTTACTTTACGTTACACACAACAAGTACACCTTCCTATATAATGCACTTAGCCTGCCTTTCATTTTCTCTTTACTTTTTACTACCTGTGCTCCCCAGATTATTTTTAAGTGCCCATTTCTCACATTTTAATCGCGTTAACAACCTTCCAACTGTTTTAACAAGAGAATCACACACACAATTAAATTAACAATACAAGCACCTACACCTATTGTACTTTTTGTTTATTTAAAGTATCAAAGGTAAATTGTGACAAGGACATTACCTTAAATTAAACTCTTGTACAAAATTATAACTAAAAAACTATTCGCTTGATGTCTGAACAGACATGATAATGGTAGCTAGAATATATAAGCTAGAAATTGAAACGAGAATTTCAATTTCATTTTCAATTTGAAAGGGAAGACTGAGCACAGAAGACCGACCTGAAGAGATATTGTGTGCGAATGAAAGTGAAGAAGAGAAACAGACTCCTTCACTTTATATCTAAACTGCAAATTAAATTTTCATCAATGGATGATGCAACGTTTGGCATAGAAGTGCAATTAAATCTCCCCTCACCTCCACTCCACCAACTAACAGACTTACGCACTAACCCAAACTAATCACCAATGAAACCTAATTGAAATTTGATTAATGGTGAATTTCTGTGGACTCTGTCTCTGTCCATCCCACAGCCATTCTCTTTAGTTAGCAATATCCCCATAACATAACTACCTACGAGATTTTGAGATAACTGCATTTACTACACCGTCTTTAAGCATTGCATTACTACACGTAGCTCTTCTATGTGGCATTCATATTTACACAGAACAAGAACAGGACCTCAACAACTACAGTTACATAATATTATTATTATACCTATGGATATATACCTATAAATTCTAAAGGTAACTGTTTATATATACTTATATAGTATATATACTTAAATATATATTATGTATAAAGGTACCTAAGTACCTGTTATACTTATATATGTAAGTACCTATATATATGGGGAAATACCGAAGGAGGCAGAGTGAGAGAGTGAGAGACTATTAAAATACTCCAAGGCATCGACTTTGATAAGGGTTTCCGATAACTCTCCGACACACAACTTGGTGTCATAAATTACATTCCAGTAAAGGGTTGAACGTGGAAATTGGAGCGGAATGGATAAATCTAATGTGATAATAAGAGGTGGGGGAGAAAGGGGAAAGCTTTTCGTCCATTATTTCCATTCTTACTCTCACTTCCTTCCAAGAATCACCACGACGCTCTATACGCTCTTCTTATACACGCTCCCTCTCTCCTTCATTCTTCCTTCACTCTTATCCTACGCATACAAACCAAAATATCATCTTTTCTATTTGATTTTGAATCTTAACTACCTATTCCTTATCCCATTTCGAGCTATCTACCTCTTTTAGACATTACACTCCATACTAATGCAATACTACGCCATTTACCTTCAACTTTTAGCATTTTGTGTGAATTTAAGCGGTTATATAACAACCTGGTGGGTGTAAGTGCGTTTATGTGTAATACAATTTATTACTCCTACTATTTACGAAATCTTCATGCGCTTACCTACAAATGTGACTCAACTAATAAAACATACAGATTTGTATACAGATTTGCTTTTGCTATGCATATGGAATAAAATTTTCACCGTTCTAGGACGAAGTTGTAGTGTTCTGGCAGAAATAGCTTTTTTGGATGAAGGAGACGGAGCATTTTATCTGCGGGTATTTATTTAGTTTTTGACCTTAAATTATCTTTTGAGATTGTAATATTTCATTTCTTCTTCTTGCTTTCCATTTTAAGAATAGTAGTGCAAGTAGGAGCATGTGATATTTGAGCTTACTCTATGCTAGTGCAAGTATAGAGAACATCCATGCAGGGAGGATATAAATATTGTTATAATAATCTAATTTTCCAAACAATCTTACTTATTATGTTCTTGCTCTTGTGAGGGAATTTAGGCGATTTCTAAGTTTGCGGAGACACAGAGGCAGAAATAACTGAGTGATAAGCAAAAGTCTTGTTCTTACTCTTCATTATCTTACTTCCACTTCTCGGGACAAATCAATCCGAAGAGTCCTAAATATCTTAACGAAACCCGTAGTCCTTGCTTTATTTCCGTCTTATCTTCTTTCTCTCATGGTTCAATTCCCTCCCCTTTCAATGATGATCACAACTCACGGTTTCATGTAATGAACCTATCTAACAGACGAGAGCACAATACAATTAAGGTTAAATATACGCTAACCTTCGTTATACGGATATACAGTATAAATACCTATGGTATTATAGCAAAGGTGCATAATATAGATGCAGTAGTTTTGGATTAACTTGATTTTAGTTATAGTAGCAATGCAATGCGACAAGTACAAAATACTCAAAGGGTTCTTATTCTAAGTTCCTCAGAAGGAATGATCTGTTTAACTAAGGTTTATTTACATACATATATTGCACAACATATTATTAGGTACAATATATAAATAAAGATAACAAGCAACAATAAAAATCGAAAAGGTAACTCAATTTACCCTGTGCCAATTTTGTATTTCGGTAGATTAATATAATCAATGAAATTGCGTATAGAGTAGGTACAGATAATATTTCGATGACCAATTTCAAGATAAGCAATCGTGAAGACATCGACCTGATGTAATTTAGAAAATTGAAGAACAAAGAAATGATGAGAAATAAATTGAATTGACTTTCGTAAATAATATTGTGCAAATGTCTAAAAGAAAATAGAATCCAATTTTGTCATCAATATCCTGACTGAGGTAATGGACAGAAACTTTTCTATTCTGCTTAAAATAGCCGTATTTGTACCTTTGTACGCACAAATACAGATACACATAATTATTTACCGTTAACTGGCCTGTAATGTAAAATCAAACAGGCCGTATCCAAAAAATTTAAGAGCTAAGGCCGAAATCAATCTAAAATGCATCAAATTCCTGCTCAGCGCAAAACATTTTTCTATTTTTTTACTTTGGGGGGCGGGGGCAAATGCTCCATTTGCCCACTCAATAAAGCCTTGAATGCAATCAAGACTATATTCTTTGTTGTTAATTTTCATATAAAATTGTTTAGAATTGTTAATTGGAGTCACTTTAATCTAAAATTTTGCAAAGGGAGAAATGTTGTGTTGATAAAAGCGTAGTACATAGTGACAGCATTAGGCTAACGCAAGGCGAGTAAAGAGAATGGAAGGTTAATCCTAAATAAACGTCAGAGCCACGACAAAGTTTCTGTCAACGCAGTCCCATTTGTCCATCAATAACAGCCATCACATTGTCTTTTCCCGAGCATTCAGTTGTTTTTTGGTTGCAACTTACGACACGCTGTATGTACAAGACAGGACGGTCGTATCAACTGACTGCCGCAGTGACACATTCACATACGCGTACAAACGCAAGTCTTGAACATCTGAAAAATGAAACATATTGTACAATTGCATTGCTCACCGGAGATTTCCAGTTTTACGAGTAATAGTCCTCGTCCCCTTTGTTTGTGTTTGTATTTTAGTCAACTCTACTATACTTCTCTCCCACTCTGCTCAACTCTGCGTCTTGCCTTGCGTTGATGGACTCGGACTGTGCAACTGCCAGACAAAACTTAACCCAAGACGAAAATCTAGAGTTTCCGTCTTCCAGGATTCTCATGTGTGGACTTTCAAACTAAAATAGGGTCTTTTGTTTTATCTTCACATTCTTATATACTATCCCTACCAATTCTTATGTAATAATATTGCTATACAAACTATACGTAGCAACCTTAATATCCCTATTTCAAGCTCTGTAAGTTGTACACAAGGAAAATCAAGACTTATTTCATTACACACGGTGTGACAGGAGCTAGCACCTCGCAATTGACTTGGTACACAGTAACCCTCTGTTTGTTTGGATATGTAGACTTTTAGATACCTCAGTCTCACTTTAGCAAGAGAAATTCCCATTATTACAGTACGTCTCTTGTATTGGGGAACGAGTGCTGTGTGTCGTAGATTGCTTTGACTGTTTTCTCACAATTTTTTTCACTTAAGGTGTCAATCGGATTCTCTTTAGTATTTACCTTCCGCCGTACCTACACACATGAATGCATGTCTTGTGCATTTCCAAGAATAGAAAAATTTAAGAAAAGTGACATTTTTCCATCACACATGCATTCATATGTGAAACAAAACTTCTCTGTGCAGTTTGCATTTCCAGGAGAGTCTCAGACAGACAGTCTCAGGGACTGTTCTTGTCCGGTGAATGAAACCATGTAAAAAGTTAGGATTTCTAGTTGAATTTAGGTGTTAAGAATGCAAGGGCTTGTACAAGTACCGAAGGATGTTGTGCATTTACATTATATAATATTACATAGGTACTACGTGTTACGTGGGTCCTGAACATGCATCCATCCATCCATAACATGACCCAACACCACTGGAGCTCATAATAGCAAAGCGTCATCTTAGGTTGGTGTTGATGTGTAGATCGTTTGTTCTCATTGAGTTTCTCAGTGGGGATGCTTGGAGAGGAAATTGAAAAGTGTTGAAGGGTAAAATTATTGTCTGCAGGGTGAAAACAATCGATTCTTTCAGATAAAATTTTTAGCCTACCACCAACGCCAACACCAACCACCGCCACGCCGAACCCTGTTCCATTACAAAAGCACTTTGTTGTCCACACGCGGCGGCACACACCCTGCCCTCCCTTTGAACTTGCTATCTTTAGTCTCATCTTAAATAATGACCCTATGGGGTAGATTGTAAATTTACTACTAAATATTTTATTCCGTTTCATTACATTGTTGTAGTACACACACGCATCATTATACAAATCGTTTGTCCGTTGTTCTTCCTGTTAGCAACACAACAAAGATACAAATTGATACTCATCTCCGCATGTGTATTCCATATTTCTTTATATTAGTAGTACAGATAGTACTACAGCAATGAGTGTTATTAAATAATTCCAAGATATTCATTAAGATTGTTGTAGTATTGTAGTGTGCATAGAAATAAAACTAAGGAATTCTCTCTTGAAATTGCTAAATGTGAGATTCTTGAGTAGAAGTTTTGTTGGAAGACTCCAAGGCTATTATGAGAATACCCGTGTCAAGGCTTGTCCAGTGAGGAAAGTGTCAATATAAAATGTAGGTCACTACTTTGCTCATTTATTTGTGCAGCAGTTTATTCCATCGTAAAAAATGGGTGTAGACAAAGGAGCTTTTACTTTCTCTCTGACAAAGCTGTGAGAGTCTGTGAGTAGTAGTAATGGAAAAGCGAGAGGATTTGGAGGAGAGAAAGGAAAAAGTGTGCATGGTGCTGGTAATCCTTGCGTTACTCCGTCATACATATTACACTTGATCCATGTGGCTAAATAATCGAGTGAAAGAAATCCCATCAAAAAGTGAGGAATTTGGAGTAAGTAGTGGAAGAAGGAATGTAGAGCAATTTTGAGATGAATTGTTCAGTCGCTGCACAACAATACGGGAGACTACAAGAATAGTCTGGCATTGTACGAGTGTACAAGGGGAATGAATTCATGCGAACAACAGAATTCACTATGCTCTTTGAGTCCCAGGCATTGGCATCTCATTCCATTCTCTCATCTCAAATGTTCTCGTCTTTTACCGACCCAACTCTCATGTCGGTAACCAATATATTTCCAATATACTTACGCAACTGCACAACAATCTCACACAAACAATCCTACCTAAATATTGCAAGGATACCTATATCTGCATTTACCAAAGAGACCGACAACGACCTATCTGTAACGTCATCAACTTTTGCATGTGTGTATCGTATATTTATAAATAGATACCTATTGGTATCTATACACACTGTGCATACCCCTGTGTAGTATTTTAGTATTATGCTATATCAAAGCTAACTATACACCTTCACTCTCTTAAATGTCACCATACAATAAAAACGCCTTTCTTTATTCGCGAAATTGTCCAGTTGCATTGTTGTCTCGCATACACAGAATAAAAAAGAGTCAAGATCTCTATCTTTCGAGTCAAGTCAGTTACTTTGTGTTTATGCTATTTGGCGTCCTTTGCAACGTGTGAGTCTCTATTGTACATACCTACCTATGGTATGTACTATGTACGTATAGTGCGGATATATATTTTTACATGCTTGAAGTCAACCATGTAGGTATTGTGTTAGAAATATATATACAACAAATCTATGTAGGTAATCCTTTTCATTCTAGTATGTGACTTATTTACAAGTATATCTGTAGTTTCCTGTTTTTTGTGTAGTACTATGAAATACACATGAGATCTCAGGTCAGTCAGGTCATGACTGGACAAAAGCAGAACAATCTCGCATACAAGTAATGTATTATGAAAAGCTATTCTCAGACTACTAGTATATATATTTTCAGCAATATAATATATTAGCAGTCAACTCAAAAGGGCTGGAATCTTTGTATCTTTTTCATCATCCGGCAATCACATAGGTTCTTCTATTTGTAGCTAGCTACCTGCAAGCTTTGCTTACTTTCTGCGAACACATGGACAGAGGTGAGCAATGAAATCCTATTTTCTATTGTTACAATTTATACTGGCCCTACTATACTAGGTACTGTACTGTATATAATTTGCTTGTGGAGAAAACTAATAATAATACAGTAGATATAGATATACACATGTATATTCCCATATTGTAGGCTATACTTAGCTACAAAACATATAAACGGATGAATACCCGGCTTCTGGAGGAGGATGCAATGTATATGTGTATAAAGTGAAGTGTGTTATGTATGTGTTGCTCATGTTGGAAAAGCGTTGCATACAAAAGAGTATTTGGATTGGCCTTTCATCGCGTGCCATGTCATGTCATCACATCACAACTATATCACACATACATACTATATATTACATATACAGTTGTGTATATAAGTACCTACATATACAAAAGTAAGAAACTTAAGTAAAGGAAGCATCTATGTGTTTGTAGCGTATAATGTGTAGTATGTTGTAGCACTTGTATATTTGAGTAGACACATAGCCGGTTGCACTATGGATCAACTGACTGGACTCTGAAACTAACAAATGCCCACTCGAGTCCATTTCATGTCATTCTTCGTCTTCCTTTTCCATTTTATTTACAATCTAGGCCATCCGGAGGACGAGCAGAGTACAATCCGTGCCTCGGTGTGATGTGGTGGCAATTGTAGTGGTGATAGCCGAAATAAAATACGTAGAGGTAGGTAGGCAAGGCTTGTGTGTTGTATCTGTACGTGTTGTTGTCCGTCTCTCTCTCTATGTCTGCAATCTAGATGTATTCTCTACATTATGTTTACTTTAGTCATACAAATAGTGAATGTAAAGCTTTGCTCGTAGTAGATTTCAGACTCTCCGAATCCATCTTGTCATTTTATGTGTTATTTATATATGAGACGTTATACGGAATGGCTCTATGTGCAAACAAATATTATATATTGAAGAAAACAATGCAATTTTGTCGGTTCTTCTGTGAGTTTCTCGTTGTACAAGTCCAGTAGTCAGAAAAGAAGTGGTGGATGATGTAGCCAGTTTATCCGTAGCTGTAGGAGGCGAGGCAAGGGCATTATACAAGCAAATACTTGAGAATAGTCCCATTCATACATTTATGGATGTGCACTTTTCCTTTTGTCGAGAAGAAGAGGAGCGAGGAGTTTGTCGGAGAGCGGCTGCTGTGTCGAGTGCTCACAAATTGTTAGCAATGAAAGCTATGATGTGCCAGACTTCAACCAAAGCTCCTACTTTAATGTTATGATATGCGTACATATCTGTTTTAGTTGCAGTAGGTACAGTAGGTAGGTACCTAAGTATTTGTGAGTAGTGCAGTCTGCAGTGGTATACTAGAAATGAAAAGAGACTACCTACGTAGTGAACACACACGTTATATTGTACATACATAATACACTTAAGCCTTGGGTTATGTTAAGGATGAGTGGAGGTACTACATGATGGGTGTTTAGAAACTCAGTTGTCGGAAAGAAAGGTATGTTGTGCCTTGGTTGGGTTTTGTTGGAATATTATGAGACTCTTGGCATATTAGTTGCCTTTTCTGTTTTGACAGCTTCTGGGGGATCACACAAGAGAAATCGCCAGTTATCCGAATGGCAAACAATTCATTTTTATTCCACACGGATGCGGATGTGACGAGAAAATGGAGTTTCATAATGCACTCGTCATTAAGTAAATATTTTGTGAGAACTGAGAAACTCTTAATGCTATAATCAATAAATGCATCTCGAGCTAAATGTTATTAAACGAAGAAACTTATAAGTGCTAGAGTAATCTGTAGTTCTTTCTCGCTGTTGCGTTTCACACTATATTTACGGTGTTATCTTTACCTACAGTATTTTGCAACGCTTATTAAATGACATCCGTTGTTAGTTTTATTTCACAGCAAATTCATGTCTACAGAAGTACTGAATCAGCATTTACTTACTATAGTAGAAATAGTTTTACTATTTTATTTTATCAACTACCTAACCAAACTCAATGGACAATTGTTTTCGTTGAATTTTAAGATTCACTTTTGTTAATAATATTTAGGTATTCTTCTTCGTATAAATATTATGTAATAATAGAAAAAGGGTTAATGTGATATTATAGCCGTATGTATCTAAAGCTGTAATAAATTAGTATCTATAGATGTATAATATTAAAGGGTCCTTGCAAAATCATTCATCATATTTATAGTACAGCAGTCATACTTATTGTTAATTTTTAATGACAAGCAAACTTGACCAGTTTCACAAACGTTATTGTGTATGGAAGGAATATTAAAATTGTAAATGTATTTAACAAATTTTACACAGCACGCGTTACTGTGCGTTTGTCAAATGTTATTTGTACAACAGACAACACTTCATTTAAATTAAAGTATCTCTCTCGAGTCCGAGTCTTTTTTGCTGTGATTGTTAGTTTGATTTTTGTAAGCACTAACACATGCTGAAAGATGATCTGATTAAGTTGGAGTTGTCTTTTTGACAATGTCAACTGGTGTTGTTACCTAACCCATGCAGTTGTTCATTTACAACACACAAGACCCAGTTAAGCCGAAGATAAGCTACCACACTATAATAATTCAACCCTATTATCCCGGTCACCCCAAAACATCAGCTCATCCAAACAACGCAGAACTAAAAAGAGTGCGTTGTGCATTGAGTGAAACGGAATAAATAGAAATAACAAACAACAATAAGAGAGAAAAGCTTTGACAATTAAAGTGGACAGACCTCATAATAAATATAATCACATAAATCCACAAGTGAAGGATATAAATATAAAGTCAAGCCACAAACTACATGTAAAACAAACACATGTAAAATTCCCTTTGTCACTTTTTCACCACAGGATGCTTCAAATAAATATACCTAGCCAGTAGCCGCTGTAATGAGCTAGTACCTATATGAATGATTAAAAATTATATACAAGTATAGCTTATAATTTAAACACATATAAAAATTGACTATTTTAGATGGAAGTTATGAAGTATAGCGTTTTAAAATGGTTTTGACACAAGTGTTAGATTGTCCTATGTGTATTTCTCTCACCCCATATAAATAAGAGGATGAAAGGTGCACTTTTCGTAACAACACGGACGGGGGAGCTTTGGTAATTTTTCCGACCTTTTCTTTTGGCTAACAAAGAAATAATGGCTCTCTTTCATATTTCTGACTATTCTGACTCCCTAAACCGTTTCTGGCTGCCTGTTGTACTCTCTTCTTTCTTTCCACTCTTTGACTTTGCGGCTTTTGGCTTTTTGGTGGAGAGTACTTCGAAGGCGACAATTCGTGAACCAAGCCAATTGCAATGGCTGCGGTTACACTTTATATTTCATTGTGACTTTGTTACTTGTTCGTTTGACACACAGACATTGTATTTATTTGTAATGATGGGTGAAGTCACAGAATTAGATGACACTTTGCTACTCCTCTATAGCAAAGAAAAAATCAGATGAGTAAAAGCAAAAGTCAAATCGTCCTCTGTCATAAATACCTAACCAGCTGTACGTACGTAGAATACATGAGCATAACAAGGAAATTGTTTGTGTTAAACTGTGCTGGCGTCCTCCGCTCTTTCTACTAATCTTCTGCCCATATGTTGAATCGTTGACTCTAATCAAATTGATTTATATGATTTGTTATTTTATGTCATACTGTTCTTGTAATCCTTCCAAGCACTGCATTAACACTTCTTCCCATATATCACACTCATTCCAGTATATTCCAGTAGGTATAGTAAATTGAAATCCTTGTGTCTGCACATACGATTGCATAAGTTATAATTATTTGTACACAGTAGTAAGCATGCAAAGTTCTTTTATTCATTTATTTTTGTACGATAGAAACGTACATTAACGATTCTATGACTATAGGTAAGTAATAGTAGGTACATAACTCCAATGAAATCCCACCACTGCACTGAGTGACAAAACTTGAAAACAGGAAGTACAGGCAGTTCAGGAAATCATAGTATCTGTTTAAACTAAATAATACATTTAATTTAATATTATGTGGAAATATTGATTGGAATATTACTGGCAATTTTTTGAATATTTTGTCCAAAATAAAATATTTTTCCAAACAGTATACTGTATCTTTGTATGTGTTAAAAACAATTAGTTTAATAAACTTAGTTTAAGATTATATTTACCTATCTATCTGCTTATATATATACCTATGTAATGTATTTTATAGCTATGTAAAATGGCTATTTATTTATTTGTACAAAGCGAGCACGTGTGTCGGATTTTTTGAAATGCGTAAATATCACGGGACATAGGTATATTCTTGTACATCTGTGTCATTACTTCACTCGGCATTCGTGGTAGGTTACAATATAGAGTCAAATTTTAAATGTTCTGCAGATCAGTAGTTCGGGCGGCTCTGTTCATTCCGGATTTGGTTTTGTCCGCATCAGTGACATCCATATGTGAGTAATTTTCGCCTTGAATATGGATTCACGCCTTTTGCCATATGCTTAACTACCCTTAGGGATGTGTATGAATGAAGTACATGCCATTCTCTCTTAACGCTATTCCACAATGCTCCTTGTTATTATAAAGGTCGAGGATAGTCCATCCTGCATATATTACCGATAGTTTAAACACTCCTGACGATTAACTCTAACTCACGTTAGTTCAATATCTTTAACCTTCTCTCGTCAACTTAGCATGTATGTTTGCACTCGTGTATTTGTATTTACAGATACATAGGACACTTTATTTATTATTCAACTGATTTTGTTGCTTTGGACAAAATTACACAGCTAGTTGCATTCGGCATTTATAAATGTAATATAGGTAGATACTTTATTATTTCATTTTATCATTCAAATATTTATGTACAGATAGCATATAATATTAGTTAATTATGTAGTACCTAATGTATATTTCTTATTTCATGTAAAACTTGTACACATATTTCGTTATACATATATAGTAGTTACAATTTATAAGCAAAACACATTATTTGTGATGCTTCACTTGCAACTTCAACTTTCAATTTGGTTTGAGCTATGCTGAAATGACATTAACGCTGGACTGTGAATAAATAGAGAGATGGAAGGATGCAAACTACAAATAATGGTGAACTATTTACATATAAAAGTCGTAATGTGTAATATTCTCGCTTATAACTTATAAGTAATGGGTATAATGTTTTTGTCGTGGCAGTTTATAGGACTAGACACTCTCAAGTGTTATTTTGGTATGGCGAGGAGGGGCTCTTGACAGACGGATTTGCTAGGGTGAAATATTGGTTTTGCCACGGGCTTAAGTTTTCTGTAGCTGCTTTTCGTCTATCTCTTCTCCGAAATAAATAGCTGGATTTTCAGTGGCTATGGATGGTTTGTTTGTTTCTAGTATGCTAATATAATGCAAATACGTACCTAGCCATATAGATACGTCTATATATTTAGTCTTCCTATCGGAACATAAAAATAAATTTGTTGCACTGCGACCTAAAGCGAATTAAAATGAACAGGATAGTGTTTAAAATGAATGAAATGTAATAGGTACGTACGTAAGTAGTACGTATTATTCAACTGGGCAGTCATTTGAGTTAAAATATTGAAATAATTTTATTTATTTCATTGAAATTTTACAGATAGGAAAAATCTAATAGCGGTTACAATTAATTACAGTTAATAGCTACAAGTTATTTTTTACAATGTATTTAAAAAAATATTCTGCATTACTTGCACAAAAATAATTGTAGTAAAAGTGCAGTTGTTCCAGTTTGATTATCAGGATCTTTAATGATATTCTTTACACGGTTATAGCTAGATGTGTAGATTTAAAAAAAAAGAAGAATCTACTGTAAGGTATTTACTTACATAGAAGACATTCATGTGCCATGTCTCCTCCTCGAGCAGATGGACGGGAGCGCACATTCTATAAAAATGGAACCAAGTCTAATTCAAGGTTCGTCCTTCTTTCTTCATTTGATCGGAACGAAGTTTACGAAAGAGTGTACAATTCTGCTATAGTCGTAAGAAGAAATTTTCTTTTCCGTGACAAGAAAAATATCATAGCGGAACGAATAATATCCTTTTTGTATTTGTGTACATGAGAGAAAGAGGGGCATTAAGGCACACAGAAAGTGTCAGTGAAGCAAAGAGGAAGGCCACACGGGTCGTTTCATTCATCAAATCCAAAACTCATTTTATGTTTTGAACAAACTGCTCTTCTTTTCTCTTCCTCAAATTCACGTCAATGTCACATTGCTTGAATTGGCTTGCAATTCGATTCGCTTAGACCCTTACATATCTGCCTGATGCGAAAATCATGAAAGCTATGGAGGCAGAGCACCTAATATTAAAGGCAACAGAAATTCTACACTTTGTGATTTTGAGCTACTAATAATTTGATGCTTACCAAGCCAGGTGTTGGTTTCAGATTCCAATTTGTTCATAAATGTATGTTTTTCTGACAATAGCTCGTTCCATAATTACCTAAACCATTTCTACAGTATTATTTGTACTATTATATATAATAATACATTAGGTACATTATATGCCAAGTCGACTATATGTATTGAGAATGTATTTACCTATACAACTATATTATACGAATAAACTGTATCAATAACTTCATGGAAAATTAAAGGTTGACTCTGAGTAGTTTGAATATATTTACACCCATGCACATGCAGAAACAAGAAATTTCAAAGTGAAGTTTAAAGAAAAAAAGTGGATGTGAGGAATAAAGAAATGCTTCTTTATTCCATGGAACATGGGGAGGAATTCCATGGTTCATGTATCTCTTGATTGGAAGTCTGCTTAACAAGCTTGTTACCCTATACGGTAAAGTTAGAGTAAAGTTAGATTGCAAAGAGAGCAGCAGGCGTAGAAAGAAGAGGAACGCTTTGCTACACATGAGA
>JAQFYB010003778.1:0-18296 GCA_034694085.1 Pogonognathellus longicornis | reverse complement strand
ACAAAAATATTCTGAGTTTTGGCTCAATTGGTTCAGTCTATAAGAATATAGAAAAACCTATTTTTCCGACCTCTGGTAATATAGTATATTATGCTAGTATTGTAGGATAGTATAGTATATAGTAACAAAATATACACTGATAGTATAATAATAATGTTGGATATATGATGTAACTATACAGAGTATTGACACTACTACTTTCTTATACTGTTTGTAATAGTTTATTACATATTGATTGTAGTGGAAAAGAAAAAAAGGTTGTAATAAATAAATTCCTTTTATGATTGGCAACATTAACAAAACATTTTATTCTATATCATGTACTATGAGAACATCTGACATCTTTTTCCTAAGACTAATTGAACACAACAATGTTTGTTATAAAAGTAAAACAATGATTTATAAATGTAACAGTCTTGATAGGTTTAATTTTAGGTTCATTTATGTTATACCACATTTTCATCGTCCGAGACACAATTGTCATTTTCTTCCAACTTCTTCTTTGTTGCGGCCTTAGCTTTATGGAAAAACAATTTGAGGTTCGACACAGTTTCGCAAACAACTGATTCGTCAATGGAACATTTAATGCCCATCAAAGCTTCATGTTTTTTCAAAACATTTCCACCAATACTGCAACAATACTGCCATACTTTTGATAAATCTTCCGTCTGTTTATCACCGTCATCACTGTTGTCGACGTACTTAATAGTTGATAATGCTTTGACACTAAAACATTTTGAAGCCAACAAATCCATTTCAGTTACGCTTTCAATTAGACGCAAATTCAAATTCACTTTTCCTTGAAAGCTTGCAATTGAATTCCAGTCTTTGTAAAACGTGAGTAAGCTGATGGCAACCTCCGGAGCACCAAATCTATAAAAAAAATTAAAAATACAATTCAAAACTTTTTCAATTAATTTTGTATCTGATACATTATATAATTCAAAAAAAATTAATTTCAACTCAAAAGGGAAATCAGGAATTTAATTTTTTAAGAGTATAAAATGTGTACCTATCTTCCTGCCCGACCGATACGATGAATGTAAGTTGAGATTTTGTGTGGAATATCAAAGTTGACAACCAAATCAACGCTCTCACTGTCGATAAAATAATAACATACTCAATCAAATTACAAATATTTTATATAGGTATTCACGAATCTGAATTTAAATAGCAATTATTTCAGGTAATCATATTTTAAGTAAATACTTATTCATTTGAAACCTATTTAAAAAAATGTTTAAAATGGTGAATACAGTTGAATTGACTATGGTGATCAAACAAGTGTATAATTAATTTACTAATTTAAAAAAATTAAAAAAATAGTTGAAAAATAATTAAAAAAATAATTAAGTACCTCATCAGATGAGTAGAAAAAAATCATCGCCTGAGGGTAAGGAATACGTCGTAGAATTTCTTTCAAGCAATTGTATTGACTGTTGAAGAACTCTTCATTTTTCATTGCACCAACAAATCCTGTTTGTTGTTAGGGTCAAGCCATGGCTGGGACCGCGGCGGTTTTACCGCCACGATCCCAGCCACGGCTAGACCCAAATGCATTAAAGCTACTGTTGCTAGTTGTTACTAAATGTTATTGCTTCAATTTATTAGGTTTATAGTCGACGTTAAATTATTACTAGATTAATGGTTGATATGTATTGCTGTAAGTATATACCTAATGCCTACTATACTATACCTAACCCACCTAATGTAGTAATAATATGAGTACAACTATTTACTGTATTATGCGTGAAGTCTTAACTACCATACAATGAGTTCAGTTAACAATTGATACATGCATTAGACATCGATTTTTATTTCAATACATCGATGGCTAATGTCTATTGCAAATGTTAACTGAGCTATGTTGGAGCAGCCTTCATAATAAATGTAAATCAGAGAGAGACAAATATAAAATGCTTTTATCAGTCAATATTTTATTCTTTATACTCGTTCACGCTATTAGTCATTTATCTATAACTTTTTACGTGCTTCCCAGCCATTGCAACTGCCTTGGTTAGAATATCAAGCATTGATATTGGGAGTGTAGCCCCCTGCGGTAAAGCCTTGCCGGTTGAATCGAACTTCCTCAGCGCGAAGTAGTTTCGGCTGTTATAACGGTTGCATTTAACATACCAATCATCACCTGTAAAAACATTAAAAGAGTTTATGAGTGTTGGTATAAAAAAATTACGTTTTCATGCTTCCGACATAGCTAAAAAAATTCATTTACCCAAAAAACAAGAAAAGTCGTCCATGTAGAAGTCACGGTATGTTCCGGGTGTAGACAAATCGTGTTCAATCCGGGGGGTTTTCTGTTTCTTAGCTTTTTTCTTAGATTCACCACCGTGATAACTTTTATCACCTCTCTTGTTGGAAGTACCGGGTTCTACTGACGATGACTTCCTCTTGCTATTCCTTTTTTTATCGACAACCAAAATGTTCTTAGATTTTCGAACAGGTTGACACCGTCCACGAACATTTCGCTTTGAACGATTATCGGTTGAAGATTCAATCCCCGATGAATCCGAAAATTCACTGGAACTTTCCGCTAAAATAAAAATAAACAATAATATAATTATTAAATCAATTTTGTTCAGCATTCAGTAAGATTGCAATATTTAAATTTTTTAGTTTATAAAATTTCACTTACAAGAGCTAGATGATTCAGACATAGTTATGCAAGATCTCTAGGTTGTGAAGTAAAGTCTGTAGGTTTGGTGACCGTATTTATACTTGTCGACTCCATACAAATTAGCTACGAAATATCATGCATGCTTCATACTGTGTTAATTTGTCCATAGAATGAAACAATATATTACACATTGTACAACTCTGTGTACAATAATTATCCATACATTACGGTTTTTATTATTATAATACATCACCTCTGACCTTAATAAGTTAAGACGTCATTTATACATTCAGTACACCATCCAGTGAAGTGAAAACACATTATTTAAAAAATTGCAATTCCATTCAATACTAAACTTGATGTTTCGATGCCTTATGTGAAACGTGTATATAACTAATGAATGAGTTAAGGCTGTGATTCTTCACCTCATTTTTCTAACTACATTGTATGGAACTTGATTTGACTTATGGATATTGTATATAATCGTAATCGTAAAAACATATACATTATTGAAAAATTCTCATTCACAGCTGCAACTTGAAGTTTTGCTGCACTATGCAGAACGTGCATAGAGATATGCATTTTTACTTATATATCCTACACATAGTCAGAAAAAACGTGCATATTATTTAAAAATTTCCATTCATTGCAATCGCTTGACTTTAGAGTTTTTGTTGCAGTATGCAGAACGTGCATAGAGCGTTATACATACTGCGGAGATATAATATTTATAATATTTATAAAAATTGATTTATATGGGGGTTAGCATAGATACATTTATTCATTAATTAAACCATCGTTCTCAATAGAGATAGCTCGTGATTTTTCACCGCATTCTTTTCTTGAAACACCTTCAGAAACGATATCCTGGATATGGCTTTCATTATGTCATGAGTATAACGTATTACTAGCTATCGAGTTGAACTACATATACATTAATACTTACGTAACCCTCCATTCACAGATATTTAAGATTGACTTAGTTTTGCTGAACATGCAGAACGTGCATTATTTTTATGAATGCAATATTATCACTATATAAGACCTATAGTTTGCACAGCATGCATAACGTGCATTCATTTTTAAAAGGTAGATTATTTTAAACATTATAAAGTGTACTAAATTCATCTCATTCATTCATTGATTAATTAGACACACGTTCTACTAAACACCGACTTTAACTCTTTCTCAGAATGAAAAAAATTCAATTGTAAACCAAAATACCAAAAAATTCAGAAAAATGGATAGGATAAAATTAAAGAGACATGGAATTGTCAATGTAAGTTTGCTAAAGTTTTCGAATTCTTTTCATATTTAAAATTAAGTCATGGATTATGAATAATCGAAAGTAACGTCAGGCATATATTACAATATCTTTAATTTTTCAGGCCTTTCAACTTACGAATAAGAGGACCAAAGTCACCAATGAACAAATCGAAAAGTTTTTGAAAAAAGTAACCATTATAAAACTACTTATAAACTTCTCTTATTTATTTATATTTATAAAAATAATATTTTAATAA
This sequence comes from Pogonognathellus longicornis, assembly GCA_034694085.1. Taxonomy (NCBI): domain Eukaryota; kingdom Metazoa; phylum Arthropoda; class Collembola; order Entomobryomorpha; family Tomoceridae; genus Pogonognathellus; species Pogonognathellus longicornis. The sequence goes on along the minus strand of JAQFYB010003778.1, from coordinate 14,138 downwards.
TTACTAAACAATTTATACCATTTTCAGACTTCTGACGATTTATATTGTGGAGTATGCGGAAACTTCAAAAACAGCAAAGAAGGCTTTCGTAAGCACTACCTCGCCTGCATTAAGTCTACAATTCAAAACCCCAAAAATAACCATTATTGTTTGTTCTGCAACTATGAAGCTGAATCGAGACTTCAACTGAACTTGCATGTTGGAAACCTCCACATGTGCTCCGTTTGCTCTTTCAAGGGGACTGAGGCTGATATTGCCACACATAGTCATACCCCACAGTATGGGTTAGGTAAAACTAAATGTAAAACTAAGTTAAGTACTAAGTTATATACCTTTAAAAAGATTCAGTCATTTAAAGGGTTTGTTTTGTGTTATCGACACAAAACTGAATATTCATATCTTTCACTTTCAACTTTTATGAATGAGTTCAAACGATCTGTAAGAATTGTTTTCAACGACGCATTCAAAACAGTTAAGTGTATGAAAGCCCAACTTAATGTCAATGCAACATTTAAACGTATATCAGGAATATACGATAAGGATACCGAAATTCGATCACATATATTGAATAGCAATCTAGAACCCCTTCTAAATGTACACAATTTCGACGACTTCTACCAATCGGCCTTTCAAACAGTCGAAAACTCTATTAGTATTTTCCAAGAATTCGGTTCTGGTTGGGTTTTAGAATCAATAAATGGGATTGACATAAGAATAGCAAAATTCAAACCCATTAAAGGCGGTAATTGGATTGCAACCCCTACACAACTTGCGAGAAAACATTGTCTGGTCAATGTACGCAACAAAAACAATGATTGTTTTAAATGGGCGTTTCTGGCAGCTCTCCACCCATGCAAAAAAAACCAAAACTCAGCACGTACCTCTTCCTACGAAAAACACGTCCGTAAATATAATTTTGAGTGTTTGAAATACCCGGTCAACCCTATCAGAATTCAAAAATTTGAGTCCGTTAATAACGTGGCGGTGAATGTGTTTCTGTACGACCAAGTCGATGGAGTACTTCCTCATTTCATTTCGAAATTAAATTATTCGGGATTAAGAAGAGCTAATTTATTATTGTTGTCACCTCCTGAAAACGTAAAAAGTCATCATTATTTAGCTATACGCAATGTTTCAGCTTTGTTTGGAAAATCAGGGCATCATAAAAAAACGATTTGCTTTCGTTGTGTTCAATCTTTTCCATCGTCATTAAAATTATATGAGCACGAATTGACGTGCAGTACTCATGCACCGCAAAAGATAAAAATGCCTCAAATTACATACGGGTTAAACAATGAAAAAAGGATACCCAAAATATTTTTTAAAAACATACACAAACAAATGAAAGTTCCATATGCGGTATTTTGCGATTTTGAATCTATAATTCAAAAACGCAAATTGAATCACGCTCCTTCTTACAAAACCCAACCGAAAACATTAAATAAAACCCCATATACTCTAAAAAAGGCGAAGCACATTCCTTGTGGTTTTGCATACGTAGTCGTTAGGCAGGATGGAAAGGTAATTAAATATAGGGTGTACAGGGGAAGGAAATGCGTGGAGATTTTTCTAAACGAAATGTCTCAAATTTCCGATCAAGTTATGAAAATCTACAACAATCCCCAAAAAATGGTTTTCACACAAGAAGACCAAATAAGTTTTGATAACCAAGTTGATTGCGGGATTTGTGGGAAACCCTTTGAAAATGCAAGTGACAAAGTGCGGGATCACTGCAGGATAACTTCAGTTTACCGAACCGCTGCTCATTCCCTCTGCAACGTATTATACGTTTTACCAACAAAATTACCAATTATCTCTCACAATTTTCAGGGGTATGACTCTAAACTAATTATTGGTGGTTTTAAAAAATTCGGTACCAATTTTTGGACAATTGCCAAGTCGACAGAGCAACTCATGAGTATTTGTGCGGACAAACTCTTATTTCTTGACTCCCTACAATTTTTAAAGGAATCGTTAGCACAACTTATAACGAATTTAGATGATGGAGGTAAGGGAAAATTCCCTATTTCAGAACAAATATTTTCATCTGGTCAAATAAAGTTGTTGAAGAGAAAAGGTGTATACCCATATGAATACATGAATTCTTTCGACAAATTTAAGGAAAAAAAGTTGCCAAAAAGAAAATATTTCTATAATTCTTTACAGGATAAAAACATTTCTAAATCGGATTATCAATACGCCCAAAAGATTTATAAATCTTTTAAAATGAAAAATTTAGGAGAACTTCACGATCAATACGTACTTTCAGACGCAGCATTTTTGGCTGATATTTTCTGTTGTTTCAGAGATATGTCTTTAAAATATTACAATCTCGACCCTTTACATTATTTCAGTGTTGCCGGACTTGCTTTTGACAGCATGTTAAAGATGACCGATATAAAACTAGATCAGATTACTGACATAAATATATATACCATGTTAGAAAATTCTATTCGGGGTGGTCTTTCCATGATATCTAAGCGTGAAGCCCACGCAAATAATCATTACATGGATGATTATAAACCCCATGGCGTAAGTTCTTTCATTCTGTACACCGATAAAAACAATTTGTACGGGGAGGCAATGAATAATAGTTTAGGAACCGGCAATTTTCGCTTCCTCTCAAAAAAGGAATGCAAAGAGTTAGATATCATGAATATAAAATCGGATAGTGATAAAGGCTATATTTTGGAAGTTGATTTAGACTACGGTCGTCATCTTCACGATGCTCATAACGCGTTCCCCCTTTGCCCTGAAAAAATGAGTATACCGAAAGCTAGATTAGGTCCATACCAATCATTTTTATTAGAAAAACTGAATTTAAAGTACGACGACAACTCTACAAAATTGGTTGCTCATTTAGGACCTCGGAAAAAATATTCCATCTACTATAAAAACTTGCAATATTGTTTGCAAATGGGAATGAAGCTAACAAAGGTGTGGAGAATACTGGAATTCTCGCAATCAAAGTGGTTGTCGGAATTCGTCCAATTTAATACTAATAAAAGAATGGAAGCTAAAAATGAGATGGAAAAGAATCTCTTCAAACTCATCATAAATTCCATTTATGGCAGTTTCCTGATTTGCAAAAGGAAACATATCGATTTGAAAATCGCTAACAGCTGGACTCAATTTAGTAAATTAATTAACAGTCCATTTTGTACCGGTTTTAAGCAAGTGAGGTCAAATTTATTCCTTGTAACCATGAGGAAAAAATCAGCAAAGTTAGATTCAGCTATTTACAACGCTTTTATGATACTAGAAATCAGTAAACTGTCTATGCAGCGTTTTCATTACGACAAAATTGTCAAATGGTTTGGCAATAGAGCTGATCTTCTTTTTCACGACACTGATAGCTTGACATACCATATTCAATCCCCAGACGTGTATAAAGAGATTTATCCCCATCTAAAACACTTTGACACAAGTGACTACGATAAATCACACTTTCTTTACTCGGATAAAAACAAAAAAGTGATAGGAAAAGTTAAAGATGAGGGGAATGGAAAAATATTCTCCTCGTTTGTTGGACTTGGGGCAAAGTCATATTCTATTATAGGGGATGAAATAAGAAAAATGGCTGTCAAGGGGATTCCTAAAAGAATTCAAAATTCTCAGCTGAAACATGAAATTTTTTTAAAAGTTCTTCATGCTGAAAACAAAGTCTATGCCAAAATGAACCTATTGCGATCCTATAACCAAAAAATGTATAATATAAAAGTTAGACGATCAGCACTTCATGCATTCTGTTCAAAAAGGTTTATACGTTCGGATGGTGTGCGAACACGAGCCTGGGGACATTATAAAAATAATGAATGGTCTACGAGCAAATAAAGTAATTAATAATAATAATATTAATAATAATAATAATAATAATAATAATAATAATAAAAATATTATTAATAATAATAATAATAATAATAATAAAAATATTAATAATAATAATATAATTAACGGTGATGTAAATAACAAATATGAATGATGTTCAAATGATGTTTTTAAAATAAAGAAAAATGAAATGGTGAAAAAATAAATAAAGAAATACCGCGTATTACTCAATTTTTAGTCTTATTAAATTTTTTATTTTTAACCTTCAAAATTCATATACTTTCCATGACATAAAATATCTTCCATTGAAAACGTTTGCTTATAGAATTCGGGGTCTATTATTCCTAAATCTTCACACTCAAAGTCGAAACAGGCATCAAAAATGTAAGTAACTAGTGGAGGTAAATCCTCTGGAGTAAATGAACAGAATTGGGAAATTTCATTTCCAGCGTTATTTTCGTATTGTAAGTAAACACCGTGATTTTTTAAGCAAGAAAAACATTCTTGAAAATTGGTTCTATTAACGTTCATTGCGATGCAGGAACCCGCAAGAAGATTTACCATTATTCCTATAATAATTTTTGACATGGTTAAATGAGGAACTTTGAACGAAATTGTTATTAAACTACTTCAATTTAGTAAATGAATAAATATTTGCAACTTACATTGTATATATAGTGAAGAAAAAATTTACTGAACGTTTAAGCGTTTTATTTTCGAGGTTTCAGTCAAATTTGCGGAATAAGCTTCAATTGAAGCGGTAATTAAAGTTTTGAGAAACTGTGACATTTTTTCTGGATGAATTGTAATAACCTTTTGGTCGCAATTTTGCTTAATCTGAACAAATGTTTCCCCCGTAACCTCGTTAGTCACTGTTTCAACCGTCGCAGAATGTCCAAAATTAGTTTCCAGATTCCTTTTTTTAGGTTTAATTATTTCTTTAAGTGTATCCATGTTTTTGCCTTTGCCTGTCGTCTTTCTAGTGCTTTTCAGGGGTTCAATACTAATTAATTCAGTAAATAATTTGGACTGATCGCTTGCTGGTGCCATTGAAGTTTCGTAATTCCCTAAATTCAACTCCCAATCAGCTATTGTTGTGGAAATATTCTCGACATTTTTAGACTTTTCTTGGTACTTTGAGCGCTCCATGGTGGTGGTATTACTACTATTTCTTAATTTATTTAACTATCCTTTATATACAACCTCTATATTTAAAAATGGAGAAAGAAGACAACAACTATCGCTAGTCAAATGCATTTTCGTCAGCGGATTCAAATTCGTCAATAGGATCATGCGATTCCCACCTCGCTATACCGTGATCCTCAACGTTTTTCGAACTTTTTCCTACAGACCTTCGACCTTTATTAACCACAGAATAGCTTTGTCGGCTTTTTGTTTTTGGAATAACACCTTCTTTAGAGTCAACAAACTCTTTCCGGATATGACTCCCCAACAAACTTGGTTGAATATTCGTCACTTTTAATACGTTTAAAAATCTGTTGATTCCTACTGGTAGAGTAGGAAATTGTTTCCTAGGTCGTAAAACATAACTTAATAAATCGAATAAATTTGATCCCTTTACCTCACTGTCTAAAATTGTGACAACCCCCTTATCATCCCATTGAATTAATTGGGGTTGAGTTTTTATTTCTTTCAAAATTTTTATAGCAACAATTCTATATGATGGTGGTAATGTTTCAATGAGGTGCATATCAGAGCTTGTTAAATGTAATTCATTGCCTGGAGTTTGACTTTTCTGTTGATGTGACGAAGCTAAATCAACCTTACTTTCCACTAAAATTGGTTTTTCGTCAATTTTCTTGAAATCACTGTGTACGTCTTTTAATATTTTACTATACAAATTAACCTTTATGTCATCTGGAATATTGGCAGAATTTAAAATTTGTTTCATGGAGTCGTTATTTTCCATAACAAGGTTAATCTCAGAAGTTTTGAGCAAATCTTTGTCTCTATATTTAACCAATTTGTTGTATTCATCCTCACTGATTAATTTCATTCGTTTAGCCATTGTTAATTATTATTATTATTATTATTATCACTGATTAAATTCCTACAGCTTTTGCTAGCGCTTTTCCAGCAAAAGCTCCAATAGCTGACAAAAACGGTGCTAAAAGTAAAGGTAGGAAACCGCCTGTTTGACACAACGAGGTTTTCTTCTTTTTCGTGGAAATACTTTTTTTGGCCAAAAGCCTTACATGTTTTTTGTAGGATTGCAATTTTTTAACAACAGCCGGCTTTACTTTTAAGTTACCTTTCAAAAAATTAGCAGCTATTTCCGACAATGCTTTAATATTATCAGTTGTTGCCGATTTCAGAAGATTCTTTCTTAATACTGGTGTTGCTCTTTTGACACCGCAAAGGAAACTGTGATTCCGTTTAGTACACCTACTCATTGTAATTTATATTTTCCAACAAAAATTGAAGATACGCTTTCGCTTTCAATTTGGCACAATAAGTAAACCCTTCTCTTCTATGGAAATATAATTTACAGTTGTTACGTGGGATATTGTTAACTATTGCCAAGTCTTGAACTTTAGGACAATTTAAGGTATCCAGATTTTTAATCAAATAATTTGATCCGAGTATTTTCTCCAGCACACGTTGTTTCTCGACTCCCTTAGTGAAAATTGTGTCGCCAATTTTTACATGCGTTTTAATAATTGATGAGTGGTCTCTATATGACGTCCCTCGATAATTCCAATTAATTTTATGAAGTTGTGATTCACAATATCGAACGGTTTTTATTTCTTTAGAAGTAAGAAGCCTTTTTTCAAACGGTGGGCTGAATACGTAAGAGGAAGTACCAATCGACGAACAAATAGCTATTTCTTTGATGGCAAAATAATTGCTTAACTGGAAGCCTTCGATTTCAATCACGTAGAGCATTTTTGTCCGGAGAATAAATTATTTCTTTTTCCCCTGGTAATATTCCGCTTCGAACTCTTAAGCGGTCGTCACTCCTTGGATGCAAATCGATGAATAAATATGAATATGGCATCAACGTTGCTTTTTCATATGCGTTGAGTAAAAAATGCAGTGATGTGGGGAAAAGCTGACGACTTAAATGTTCTATTTGAGCCTTAAAATATATCGACTTAAAAACAATCATGTAATTTACGTTGCGTCTGATATCTTTGGAAAATTTCCCCTGATAAAAAATGTTTTGAGTGATAAATATAGTTGAAATATTTTTATGATGTACACCTCTTGTAAAGAGGTGTGCCAACTGTTTACTGTTACCCCCTTCCAACATCTGATCATCAATTATTAGAAGTGAATTACCCGTGAAGTCGGGTAATTGATCTAAATAACTTACTAATGAAACGCGAGGGTCTCTCGATTTAAGTTCGTGATATATAGGCTGATCTTCAGCAAACGAAATTACTATCTGCGTAAAATTTTTGTCCACAATTTCATCCAGGTGTTGTAATAATTTATAAACGAATACAGTTTTTCCGGACTGTGAACTCCCTGATATTTGTAATGAAAAAGGGGATCTAATTTTAAAACCAAAACTCTCTATCCAACCGTTGTTCATGATTTCCTTTTTAATTGAAGTGTGATACTAGATTGTCCTTTGTCAAAAGAAAGCTCTTCACCAAACTCGTTACAAAGTACTACTGAAATGGTATCAAAACACGACCTAGCTAGCGGTAAAAAATAGGGTGTGTTAAAAGATTTAGTTATCAGTTCTCCTTCAAATCCTTTCATATTTACAGAACGTAATAACGGAACAAACGTGCTGCCCACAATAACTGGTTCAACCAGGTCACAGTATATGTATATATGATTGCTCCCCGCCATCATGTCACACGCAGAAGGAGCAATGTGACTGCCTTTAGAAAAATTTTGTTTTCCATCATAGCCTAATATCAAGGATAATTTCTCACTAATTACTACACTAGCATCTGTGATTATACTAACACGGTTTTTAAATTTAAAATATTCAAATTTTAAATCAGCCCCCAAGTCAGGGTGTTTATCTATTTTATCGTTTATCGTGTACAGTAAAGCAGTTAGGCTATTGTAATGAATTGTTGGTATAACAATATCTGAATCAATGTAAACAGGGTTTAACGAATTATTAAATCGTTTTGAATATGTAATTATATTATCCCGGTTATTTCCAGTTAGAATTTTAATTGAGTGACAATAAGAAAATTCTAATAAAGCAACTTCGTATTTCCCCGGTTCAAGATTATAAGTAATCGGTAGTTTCACTTTATAGTTGGAAATTGTGTTATTTTCGTAATAATCAAACGAAGCACTTGACGGTAAATGAAGTATGTCACTCATATCAAAACCTTTTTCTAAATGATGAAAACTATAATGTGGGTTGATTATTTATTATGACTTTCGACAATTCCTCTTTATAAAACACGCCTTTTATACATTCCCCACTACTGTCTTTCAGTTCAAACGTTATCGGTAAACTATCATGAACTTTCTCAATCGTGAATATTTCGTTAGTGTAACGTTGACTATGCCCTTTCGAGTAGGTTTTCTTTAGGGAATAAATTCTTACAAAATCACCAACTTTTATATCACCGTTTTTTAATCTTTTACGTTTGATCAAATCTTTGTAGAGAGTTAACCATACTTCGAACTCATTGTACTCATTTACATCTTTAGGAGCGATTCCAATGCTTTTATGGACAGTTTCGTTATAACATTGCACAATATCTTGCAGTTTATCTATGTATCTCTCCGTATTATAATGAGTGAAATATTTCGCAATTTTCGTCATTAACGTGCGATTAAAGACTTCCACGATACAGCTCTTTAGTTCACTGTATGTGTGAAACAATTTAATGTTATATTTATTTAATAATAGATTTACATTTCGGTTAAAAAACTCTTTTCCTTCGTCAACTTGGCAATATTTTGGAAACACAGATAACTTAGAAAGAATATTTTCAAACCCCTCTTTAACTCTAATGCCGTGTTTACTTATTAAAGGTTGAACATATGCAAATTTACTGAAACAGTCTATTACGCACAATAGATAGTTTATATTGTCGTTGACCTTCGAATATTTTGGAATACAAATTAAATCAGCTTGCCATAAATAATTCTGGCCGGGTACCATAACCTTTCTTCGCACAAATTTTTTTCGGATTCTTTTATGCTTAGTGTACACATCTTGGGATTGTAGAAAATTTTTAATTTCTGAAAACTCGATATTTGGTAGTAAACTTTTAATTTTTTGAGCACTACCAAAGCTGCCTGGCCAGGTAATATCTGCATATCCTTCTCGAAGCTTGTCCATCGATGAATTAAAATGTTTCACTAACATTTCTTACATTTATATTTTTTACAGCATACGGAACATTGAACACATTGATCCGATTTTAAATCTACACAATCATGTTTACTACAATTGAGAAAGTAATTATTATGTCTGAAATTGAAGTCCACAAAGTTTGAAACAAGTTTATCGTTTTGTTTTAGGTTTTCTGTAAACACACTAATGACATCGTTCATTGAAGCTTTACTTAACCTTGTTAATAAGTAATAGATACAATATTCACCACATACTTGACTATCGTCTGACTGTATCTGGAATTCAGATCTTTCATACTTTTTTCCATAAATTTTAACAAATTTCTTGAAGAAAATGCTGTAAAATTCTAATGGCATGGCAAAGCTGTCAAAAAATTCTATTACTGAATTTCGATCGGATTTAAAAAACGCTAGCCAATGTGTGCCACTATATTTAGATTCATCGGAATTAACAATTATTCCAAATTTGTCTGAATTAATTTTTGATAATTCATCACACGCCACAACATTGGTGTAAATGTTTTCAGGGTAGCTAGCGGACAAAAAAGAGCGAAGTTCTAAAGTATTCATCAGTGTAGTACGAATTGTCGAAATTTGTTAATTTCCAAAATAGATTGATGTTCCGAGTAAATAATAGCATGAATTGCTTCCGTTAGAGCTGATTTAAATTTCAATTCTAATTTAACACAGCCAGTTTTTTCTAAGTATAGACCTCTGTTGTCCCCGGTTGCTTGTGCAATGTCAAATGAGAAAAATGTATTCCCGTCAGCAAACTTTGTTCTATCGAATTGTAAACCAAGGTCTTGTCCAGCTATGCCAGAACTCGAAAATAATAAATAATACGGCAATAAATAATCTGTCCCCGTAAAGTCAAGCGACATCGGTTTTATTGGGGTGGGGACATTATTTACAGATAGCGATATATAACTCAAGTTATATGGTTTAAACCAAAAAGGGTTTAATCCGTAATCACCGTTAAACGATTTCGATGAAACGAAACAAACAACAACTTTTTTGGGAATAGACGACATGAATATATTATCCTCAATAAAAGAAGTACTGCCGTTTGATATTGTGTAGTACTTAACTTCAGATTTTTTAAAAGGGTATTTAGCTGTATGACCTTCTTCTAATAATTTTTGATGGGAAAGAACTAAACTTGGATATAGCACTTGTTTTCTAATAAATAAACTTGCATCTAAAAATTTAACCTTAGCGTTATACGGTATTGCGACCGAAGATATAGTTATATTTTTCCCAATTAGACAAAACGAATTCGGAGATCTCGTCAACACAATAGATAAATCAGTATCGTTTAAAATGTACCTACTCTGATTACTAAGATCAAACCTTAGTCTGTCAATCAATTCAAAATCTTGAGAATTTTTCGCAAACGACTTCCTAGTTTTATAACCTAAATTAGTATCGTCAACGTTTTCATTTGTATCTTCGTAGTAAAGTGAACATGTTCCTTGAGAGTTTTTATATTCAGTTCCGAAATTTAGTTTAGTTTCTATAAACGCCTTATAAGCGTAACAATTATTGCTGGTCGTGACTAACTCGTTGTTTAAAAATATATCACACTGTGAAAAAAGTGCATGCATAAATAAATTGACAGGAGCTACTTCTGTTCCCGCAACTAAATCTGTGTCGTCATTATTAACTATTCTAACCTTTAAGTACAGAAAAGCATCAAATAGATCGACATATTGTTGAGTGTTGCCCTTGACTGAAAAAATTAGTTTGCTTGAAGAATCTTGTATGTTAACACTTGGTTTATGTTCATTATAAAAGCTATAATCAACACTAGTGTCTGTTGACAGCATTGAAAACAAATCAACATTTCCATTGATGGAAGGAGGTGACTGATCGTGAATTAACGCCATTAGGAAAATATATCTATTCGACTTCGTCCTTTTTTCTTTTTAGTTATTTTACTTTTTTTGGTTTTCCTAGCTTTGGAAGATTTTGTGGTTTTCCTGCTTTTTTTAATTCTTTTAATCACACCACCTTTTTGTGAATTTTTGGCAACACTATACCCAATATTTTTAATTAATTGTTTGCCTCGATTTTTTAACACATTTTTGATTTGGGATCTATCGTTGACGACGTCTGCTATCGTACTAATCGCTGCTGACTTTAAATGGGGGGCTATATACTTCTGAAACAAAGGTATCATATATTTAGTGATACTAGTTAGCACTCCCCCTAGACCACCACCTCGTTGACGAACACCAACGTAAACAGGAATTGACCCCCCTATTTGATTCTTTAACGCGTTGTAATACGCGTCGTGAGCGAAAATGTATTTTTGGCGCATTTTTTAAGTGGATGTTACTCGTTTCAAAACTGACATTCAAATGGGGATAAATATTATTTTGTTAACTTAATATTCAAAACATATTCAAGCAAAGATCAATTCACTTGATTTACTTAAACATCCAACGTCTTCAGGCAGGATAGTAGTTGACGTATCGTTGACGTCGGAACATTGAAATTCGTAGCAAGACCAGTGAACGATTAAAGATTCAGGGTCAATATCTGAAATTTTAAAAGCACATACATCTCGAAATTCAATTTCAGGTGTGTTAAACGCATCTTTGTATCGTAAATACACACCTTTTCTTTCCACGCAGTTTCGACACAAATAATATTCATCGATCTCCCAATATGCACCCAAGGTACAATGGAAAAGAATAAACGGATAAATGAATTGGATGTTCATTTTTTAATGTTTTCTACCCAATGTTTGGATAATAACTAAATTTTACTTGAAATTTTTCTTGTATTTATACTTTCAAAAACGTTTTCAAAACAATGATCTTTAACGTGACACCAACTTCGTGACTTAAATGTCGTATGACTGAATGAATGAAGAGTATGATTTTTATGTGTCAACTTGATGTAACCTAATGCCAAGAAATGCATCGTAAGGAATTTTAAATCAATGAATGATGAAAGAGAATGATTTGCACGTGCTGTCTTAATGTAACTTAATGACAATAAATGCATCGTAATGAATTTTAAATTACTGAATACATTGAAAAGGATGTCGCGTTCTTTCAGCTCTTTATATAGTACTTTAAAATTCAAGCGTCTACTTAAGCAAAGACAAAACTGTTTAAGCCTCACAGTATAATAATATTTGTTCATGTGAGTTAATTTATTCAAGCAACCGCAAATATTTATAGCTGCGCCATAATAAATTTGTGAAGTTTACTACACCATTTTAAGGTAACGGAATAAATCAAACTTCTAATATAATACTTCAAAATATAATTATTATTATTTCGGTATTTCTAACATTATTAGATGAACGCTTCTGATCGATTTCATTTTGACGAATCTGACACATTTGGTCATGCCCAAGGATGTGATGAGTGCCACGTTTGTCGCCTTTGTGGGAAAGGATTTTGCATAGGATTCTGGTTTCATTTGAGATATAAAATTAAATTTTGTTTTAATTGTTTCCATGAAAAACTTAGTCAAAACCAGAGACATCTACTTACAACACTACTCGATCATTCGACTATCCCCGCGTGGAAAATGGATCAACCTCAACCTCATCCAGACACTTTTATATATGAGAAGTCTCACCCCGAGGCTTCCATAAACCGAGGTACAGATGCTAGCGCTGGTTTCGACATTGTTAAGTAAACAATTGTTATTATTATTATTATTATTATCTAAATCATACGTCATTACTATTAAAATATCCTAATGAGATTATGTTACCAATTATTCTTACGTATTCATAGCACTGAAAAAATAACTTTGAAAGCGGGGGAAATAAAGAAAATCAACACGGGGATTAAGGTTGTGCAAATGCCATACACCTCATACGGACGTATGGCTGTGAGATCGAGCTGGGCTGTTCAAGGAATCGCGATATTGGGTAGATAATAAATAGTTATAACAACAATAATAATTACAGTAATTGTAATTCTTAATAATAATAATAATAATTTTAACATTTTTTTAAACTTTAATTCTAGGAGGTGTTATCGATCCCGATTATCATGGGGATATTTTCGCTGTATTTATAAATCACAGCAAAGATGAAGTAACCTTCCAACAAGGTGTAAGAGTTGCACAATTAATTTTGGAAAAAAGATGTGTGTCTATTCCCATCGAAAACTCAAAGGTTATTATTATTTAATTTTTTAAACGTAATAGTTATTACTATTAGTTAGCTGCACTATAAATGACTTTTGGAGTGGATAGAAAAGAATTTTAACACTTAATATAGAACTAAATTCTATTTTCATAGTTTAAAGAAATTCAAGAGATGTGTGGCAAGATAGGTCTACCTTTGAACGGGGTCGATGAATGTGGATGCAAGCCCGAAAATGCCAATAGGAAACGAAAATCCGGAAACGCTGGAGGTTTCGGATCTACAAATTAAAGCATTTAATAAGTATGACATCTTTATGCTTTCAGAATAAAAAAATTGAATGAGAAAAAAATTTATTTGTTTATTTATTACCTTTATTGCAAGGCGAATAATTGTTCTACACGGTAAAGCACAACACACACTTTGAGTTAAAACATTAGATTTAGACCGAGAATAAAAATGTAAAATGGTGAATTTTTATCTGCATGTATATTATAATATGCTCACATCATGTATAGTGAATATACTATAGTGCACAACTCATCATTAAAGTAAATCACTTTAGTAAGAATAAGAATGTATGGAATGATAAGAGCTGACCCGAAACATTCAAGTTCAGCTTATTATTTAAGAATATCAGAAGCTGAAGTCTGATTCACTTTTACTTATGGAATGATAGGAACTGTGTATCGTATTATATCACCAGTACTTCATATTAAGCATAAACATAATATATTGGACCTCGCCGCTGCTTCGACCGTGGCGGTTTTACCGCCACGGTCGAAGCAGTGGCGGGGTCCTAACAACATTCCTCGTCATTATTACTTCTCTTCTGTACATTTTTGACACATGGCTTTTCTTCCAACACTTCCTCCACAGATTCGAAGACAAC
>JAQFYB010003777.1:0-18297 GCA_034694085.1 Pogonognathellus longicornis | reverse complement strand
TTAGTACCTACTACATTTTTGGAGTGTAGAAACTCTCTTTTTAATGAGATATAATTATATATAGGTATCAGATCTGCAATTGACTCCAGCTTATACATACAATCTATCTAAAAATATTTTTATCAACAATCTATTGGAAAAATTATGTTATCATCCTTAAACACATTATGGACTTTAATAATTAGTTAATTTAATTTGCTTTCACTCTGATTAAGCGCATGGAAAATTTAAATTGTTCTTTAAACTATTAGAATATAACGCACTAAGCTAGTCTAGTAAAATAAATTAATCTGCACCCGTTTAGTTTGTACGTTATGTGCAAAACAGGACTGTTAGTTGCCGGGAGATACTTACTTGATGTAAGAATATTAGCATATTGATATGCATGTGCTGCCATAATTCTTTTGGAAGTACTTTAATATGTGTCACAATCTACTTGAAACGTGACAAAATAGATTATCCAGGATGAAGTTTGAACTAGGCAATTCCAACAGGGATCAAATTGCGAGGAAAACATAATAGAAGCCTTTAGAGTTTGCAATTGCATTACATCCTGCCTGATACTATACTTATAATGCCACTTGTCTGAAAACAAATTATAGGAGGATTGTCAAGAGATATAGAACATCACACAATACACGTATGAAATAGCAACTACGTAAAGTGCACATCAGAGTAATGGCTTTTGGAACGCGTTTATAGAGATAGAGATTAGATGAATTGTAACAAGAAAGGATTGCATGCCTTGTTTACATTATGTCCATCATCCTCTAAACCCTCACCACTATCACACGCAGACCTTTCGGGTTTTATGGATTTATCTTTATATAAGTAACTAACAACACATTACCAACATCGTGCCACACATTCTACTTTGTAGTACTAGTAGAGTTAGAAAGAGAGAGACATGTCTCTCACACATAACACCTATAGAGATGATAATCGCTCTAAGTGTAAAGTTGCTACTTCCTACTGTGTTTGTGTGTCTACTGTGATCTACATGAAAGAACATGACCTATATTGTGTGTGCAAGCAGATAATCATGAAATATGTTTGTGTGAATTTATGAGGAAGCTACATGCTTTGTGTGAACAGTTCTCGGGATGAAACTTTGTTCTCTCTATTATATATTAGCATTTCATTCTATTCTTCTTACACTCTCTCACTCTCTCCCACTCTCCCGACTCTTTAATACGGATGAATATTGATTGGATTTTCTAACCAGATTTGCGGCGAAAGCTTAGTCAACCCAAAACCAATTTGGTTCTCGCATGTTGTATTAACTTATGTACAAAAACCAACCCTTTATTAATACACGCGCTATTTCAACAAATATGTAGCACAGAAAATGGTCAGCATTACACATCTTCTTACTATTTCCTTTTATGTATATTTGTGCTTATACAGAATACAACGTATTCAATATTCAATATTTTCCTACTTAAATTTTACATACTTTACTCCCTACTAGTCCCTACCAAATCCTGGTTACGTCTTAGGCCGTACCCAGAATTTCCTTTGGGGGGTCACCAAACATCAAAATAAATCAAGTCTACAGCCTTGTATCACTGTAAATGACAATTATCGCGCGTGGTGCAAAAAATTGAGCTAATTTGGGTCAAAATCAATTTAAAATGAAACATTTCGCGATTTTGTGCACTTGTGCTAAAATAACTTCCTTCTTAGGGTTTCGAGGAGGCACGTACCCTAATACGCTGACGCTGGATACGACCTTATTGGCTTATATTCTAATTGTATACTGTGTATACTACACTATACCTGTTTTGCTTATATTAGTTTTGTAATAAAATTACACAGAACTTGTTGGTACATGACTGACACATCTGCATTACTATGTGGTACCTACCTATACGATTTTCGTATGTAAATGCGATGAAGTCTAGTTGAAAATTGAATGTGATTAGATTTAATTTGGAAGAGCAGTATCTGAGTTGAAGTTTTGTGCAGAAGCTAACCCAATTTCCTTCATCGTTGGCTGTATCACTTCTGTATCAGTAAATCTGGAAAGCGATTAGTAGTTAACTGGAAGGCAGATTTTGATGATACAATCATTTTAGAGAGTAAGTTGGATTGTAAATGTGTCATGAGTTTAGTGAGATTGGGAGTTTATGAGTAGACAAATATTGGAAATTGAATTGGTAGCGGATAATGAAAAGATGGTGCTCGTGCTACTTAGCCATTAGTCAAGTGAAGTGTATGATTATTGGCAAATAGAAAGTTATGTGGATGAGAGAGAGTGGTGTATAGGGCTGTGTGCTGAAATTGAATGGGAATAAGCGTTGGCATATTGAGAGAGTAATAGAATTAAAATAGAGTCGTGTCTACAATGTATATATGTGAATGAGAATAGAATTGAATTCAAAAGTAATGTCTAAGTGTACTAATGGCTTTTCTTTAGTCGAGCAAGGAATGGGAGACGTGAGAGAAAGTATCTTGTCTCCTCCAAAGTGGAACCATATATAAGTCCTCCAAGTCCTCCTGTTACAACTACACAGTTACATTGCATTACCTTCATAGTGCAGTTACCTATACCCAATAATGTACTACCAGTACCTCTATATATTGAAGTCACTTTTGTATAAATGTAATATTGAGAATTTCCTACGTAGTGATATAGACAAGTGTACTGAGAGAGATGAGAGAGAGAAAACGAGTGAATTGAATTACATTTACGTCGAATGAGCTTCTAAGTGCCTTTATATACGAACAAGATAGGAATCTCCGTTTGTATAACTGCCGTCGCGGATGCGGTTTGTTGAATAGAATTGCTTGAATTGTCTGTCTGTCTCGCACTGTTTTCTGCCACCACTATGCACTACTATACGACTCCTGCTCTTGGCCACAGCCACACACAACCACGACACTAACTTCATACAACTCCTACACTACTCACTACCATTCAATTCTATGTATTTCTATACTATTTTGCTAATATAAAAGTATTAGTATAGTACAAGGACCTATCAAGGCTGTATTCAGAGGGGCATTTACTATTTACCCCTCCCGAAATCCCAAAAAGAAGTTAATATTTTACCATTTTACCATGAAAGCACAAACACTTTCAAAAATCGAGTTTGATCAATTTTAGATTGAGTTTGGCTCAAATTAGCTCAGTTTTTCATGATGAGCTTTTGTGTAACTCAAAATTGGAATTTTTGCCCCTCCCGAAATGAAATGCAAGATACGACCATGGCACCTACATACACAGTATATTATGTTATGTACTATTGCAATTCTCCTGCTAACTACAACCAGACTAACTTGTGAGAGACGACTATTGTGCTAAAAGTTAAATATTAAATGAACGTGTAGTGCATGGCTGTATTTATAGGTAGGTAGACGTGTTTTATAGCGTACGAAGGAGGAAAATGTGTTATGTATGTAAAAGCTTACTCTTCCTATTAACTCCGACAGTTTGGGACGAAGACCGTCTTTCTTTATCTACTTGGCCATCCAATGTGTCTTTGGAATTGCTACAGGATTTGCACTTGACTTTTGGTCATGGCTCCTCATCCGTATTGCAGTTGGCTTCACAGTTCCTGCGATAATGGGAACACCGTTTATTCTGGGTATGTATGCAGTTATACGTATGTAGTTATACTATTATCATTATATTGGGCTATGATGTAAAGACAAAGGGAACACTTTCGTCTTCTGGTGTGGATGGAGTATATAGAATGGTGTAGTGTAGTGTGGTATGTTTTTTGTTAAACTTATACATTATACAACTAATGGTGATTTTAGTGTTTCCTTGCACTCTTCCGTGTCTCCAATACGATAACTTATGGTAATTACTTTCGCTAATTGGCAAACTTTCACCATTTCCATCACAATGCTTCATTTTCCCGTATTGTTCGTTATGCCATGCAATATTCTACATAATATTATTAGTCTTCATTCGAAAATCCGTCTTTCTCATTCACACCCAACACCACACTCACACACAACCACACCATCGTCAACTTGTACGCAGTCACCGCGTACTAATTCTAACACAATGCATTGCTAGTATAATCACGAATTTCAATTTCAGTTCAAATTTGCATGCAAATTTTGCCTTTTTGCAAACATTAGAGTGTAAGACAGCATGAAAAAATATATACAGATATCGTGTTGTAT
This sequence comes from Pogonognathellus longicornis, assembly GCA_034694085.1. Taxonomy (NCBI): domain Eukaryota; kingdom Metazoa; phylum Arthropoda; class Collembola; order Entomobryomorpha; family Tomoceridae; genus Pogonognathellus; species Pogonognathellus longicornis. The sequence goes on along the minus strand of JAQFYB010003777.1, from coordinate 14,157 downwards.
GTTTTCAATTTTATTTACTAGCTATGGAAATGGTCGGATCTTCTAAAAGGACTCTGAGTAACATTTGGCTGAATATTTCATACTCAATGTGTTTAATGGCCTTGGCTGGAGTCGCCTATTTGATTCGTGGATGGAGAAACTTGGCTTTCGCAACAGCTTTACCGTTTTTGCTGTTTACTTTCTATTGGTGGTAAGATTTTGTTTCTTCGTTATTTACATTTACGTTATGAAACAGAGAAAAGCGCAGATAATTGATCTATACCTTTTAGCATGAACATAGATATACTTATTAAATTTAACTAGATTTCGGCGTTTTTGTTAATATTAGAGCCATTTTTTTACATTCAGTGTCATCAACTCATCATACTCTGTAGATAAAATATTATTTCTCAAGCCTCGTTGACCAATTTAACTGTATATAAATATATAGTTTACTGTTTTTCGATGTTGTTATTATAACATTGAGAGACTAGTGTTTCCAATGAAAGCTTGAATCGCATTGATCACGTAATTCATACTTTTTGTGTATGCTAATCATAAAAGCTAGAGATAGGCTGCATATAATTACAGATAGATATTTTCTCTGCTTTTCGGTCTACTCGGTCAAGACATGACTCAAGAATTAACACTTAGTACCTACTACCTACATATTATATCATTATCAAATGTAGAGTAGCTGACTGAAGTGCCGAGTGACAGTGGCAGTATCTTTAATAAGATCTTAGTACTAAGAATATACATACTAAGAACATCTAAAAAATTCCCATGAAATTTTGCCAGTGACCTGACCGTAGTAGTGTACGATTTCAAATGCAGTATGCTATGTATACACCAAGTAACCAACACAATGTCTGTCTCTGGTTTATTGTAAGTAGTTCCACAGTACCTTACACCTTATTAAGAATTATGATGCTAAGTTGTTAGTTTTGGTGTTGAAGTGATTTCTAGTGCGAAGTTGTAGTTGTAGAAGAATGTTATGGGAGAGACAGTATCAAAGACTTAGAAAGCTAATAAGCTAAAAATAGCTGCTTAGAAAAGAACAGTATTTAGTGAATAAATATTATAGTTGGTGCAGTATAGGAGTCTAAGTGTAAGTGTGTCAATGGTAATTAATCTTTGCCTGTATATTAGTTACCTTGCTGATAAGTAGATGTTCCGGGCATTTAAGCGTAAGCTTATCACACGTACTAGAGTTGGTACTGTGGACGTAATCCTAAAATGTAGCTTGAGTGGATTTATTTATGAATGATGTTGATAGTTGAGCACTAACTTGCTTATGTGATTCGCGAAAGTTTTAAGTTTGGATTGTTGTCTTTGAAAGGGTTTTGCCAGAATCACCTCGCTGGTTGTTTGCCCATGGGAAATTAGAGGAGACGGAAAGAATTCTAAGGCAAATGGCTCAAGTCAACGGTCGAACTTTGCCTCCAGATTACAGAAAAGTTCTTCAGGTCTCTCATCTTTATTACTCAACTCACTTTCTTCCTATAATCTTATAAACTTAGTCATACAATATCTTCTTTTCCCACATATATCCCTCATACATGCATTTTACAAATTTCTCTACATGCATTATGTCTATATTGTACTTTTCCCATGTATTTTCTTGCTTTCTTTTTGCCAACTCCGTATAACGCTACTTAAAGTTAGAACATCACATGTGCTTCTCATGTATGTTTGTCTATCGGATTAGCATTCAAATGAGATCATGGGGACATTTATTTGGCCAAGTGTATCCAACCTTATCTAATTTATCTTAATTTGTAAACAGACAAGACTGGCGACTGTTTCTGTAGGTCAATAGGCGATTTATTTTTCTATGGGATGGCTGCATGGCATTATTCTCATTAGTACAGCAGTAAGTTGGCATGCTTCCATTTTTTGCAATTCAGGGCGCTTTCAGTTTGCATATTTTCAAGTGATACTTATTAGGTTTCACAAAATATCGAATAATCTCTATTTATCTACTTCTGTTTATGCAGTTCATTAAAAATAGAGTTGGATTATTTACAGCTCTATATCGAGAGTGAAGATCCAAAATAATGATACTAAATTTTAATTACAAGTTTAATGCAGTACCCACATCTATTGAAATGCTACGTACAGATATAATGAAAAATATCGTAGTTTCAACTAAACAGGCTATTTATTGATGGAAATGGTGAAAGTTTGCCAATTAGCGAAAGTAATTACCATATGTTATCATATTGGAGACAAGGAAGAGTACAAGAAAACATTAAAATCACCATTAGTTGTATAATGTATAAAAGCATAACAAAACGTACCACATTATTCTATACCACATAACACTTAATGTTAGTGTGGGACAGTATACTGTATTCCATACCATGAAGAAGAAATTGTTCCCTTAAACTTTACATCATAGAAATAACGATAGCAATAAACAAAATTTCTTAAACACGACCAATACTATACTGTACACTGTATGTAATAATAACTCGAGGAATTATCTATCTATGCTATACAAGTAATTTATATTTCTGACCAGGGGGCGTATACAGGATTTGGCTTCTAAGGCACCAACGTCAAATTTTATTATAAATGACAATTATTGCGGGAAAAAGTTGACCTAAATTGGTCCCACATCAACCAAAAAAGTGTCAAATTAGCGCATATCGCAAGTAAATTTGCAATTTTTGGCACTATTTTGATTAAATAAACTCTTTTTTGGGATTTCGGGGGAGAGGGGATGTTTCTTAATGCCCTGCCGCTAGCTACTGCCTTGTTTCTAACCAATAATATAAAGAAGTGAGTAATAACTTTGTACTAACTTTTTTTAAATACATGTGTATACATTAATGTTAAAACCATGTAGCTATACATAAACTTGATGTTCACAAATCTACATTACATATTACAGTTTGGTTGGAGAAATTGTGCATTCTACTTACATTTCATCGGAGTATACTAAAAAATAATTAGTGTCAGACAATAAGCAAAGAATAGTATCATTTATTATGGTTGTATTCGTTGGTATTCTCTGGTGGAATACATTTTGATTAGGTATATCCAGTTGCAGTAAAGAAATGGAGCCCATCAAGAAGCGCATAAGACGACATTAAGAAACTTCCAATCAGCCAAACTGTAACATTTATTTTATAACTAGCGTAGTCTCATAATCTTTAACGTTTACTGCGCTGCTCTGGTGCTCCCATGTGAAAGCATATTATTCTTTTCGCTTAAAAACAGACACAATGAGGTAATATGTAAAATACAATGCTGTTTCCTCACGAAATGTATTTATAATGAGAGAGTAGCTAATAAATGGCGAAAGAAAGCTGTAGCATGTTAGTTTTTACGGAGATACCTTCTAGTAGTATATGGTTTTGGGATGCAGGCCACGAAAATTAATAGCATTGTCAGCTACCGTTGTCTTCGCCGTCCTCTTGTGCAAAATGAAATACAATATACAGAGTGACATATAAAACACAACAAAGTCCCTCATAGCAAGAATACGAACTATGTATGTAGGCAGAAATTGTGAAACCATTAAACCGAGTCTGTTTAGAATATTAGAGAGCTAGTGCTATTCGGTGCTACTAGTAGTACTTAGTACTTAGTGTGTAGTTGTAGTTTGGAGTGTTGTGTATAAAGGAGAGTGTATGTATGTAGTCATTGAAATTGAAAACGGGAAAAGCGCTAAGGATTTTCTTTGTTAGTTGGGTAGGGAAGGAGATAGACGTAGATTAAACTAACTAAAAACTGTTTTAGCACAAAGTAGACATATTTGATAAGACGTTCTTAATGTACTGCGTTGCGAGTGCCATTGTGCTCTCCCCATTCACTTCATTGCGGACTTGTGTTATTAAACTAAGTGAAAGCGCAAAAACTCTGCTGTATAAAGCATTCCATACAAATGAATAGTTTTCGCTTATTCTGTCGTAGTCTGAAAGTATTTGTATTCATCCTATCTAGTCACGTTTCATGGCATTTTGCTATATAATATTCATACCTAGCAGAATAGCAGCATACAAATTCTACACTACACTCTGCCGCAGTGCAATACACACAGATTTGCTAATGAGTTTCCCAATGCTTCCTATTATTATCTTTTCACTCGTTTTCATTCAGCCCGTATTTCTTTCTTGGCGAGCTCTCCCGGCACACACGCAACAAACCCATTTATATTCTCTTGTTATTTTTCAAGACCCTCAAGGCAATCTAAGGCAAAGCATAAGGCAAAGCTCCTGTCGATCCTAAAACCCGCCTGTCTTCCCCTTAACTCTTTTAACACAGATCGCCAAGGCACACAAACAAACCACACATAACAGATTTATACACATTGATGTCCAGCATCCTTCTTTCCTATATGTTATTATTACACAATACACAATGTACTAACTACTTTACCAATACACTAATAACTACATTGTGTGTAGTAGGTATACAGATACTACTGTAGATTTTGAATCCAAGCCAAATTGTTCAACAACCTCAGTTGACATTTTGACATTATCAGATCCGGTTCCTTCCTGTCTATCGTACAACCAGAGAGTTACTAATCTTTCCTTTATAGTCCTTCCTACATAATTAAATACAATCCTATTAGTGCAAACATAATTCCTTTGTAATTCCTCCTTTAGAAAAACGTATTGTCTCATATTCTGCAATTCATGCGCAAATAAATGCATGAGACAAACTAAGTATACCTACATGCTATTTTTCATTTACTATTTATTACATATTGTGGTATTCGTAACACTTGCTTGTGCAGGGCAGGGATAATTTTCTAAATACCTACTTCCTTTTCTCATTGGCCATGATTGATTATTATTACCTTATAGCCAGATTATTGCTATTTAGATAAAATATTAACTTATTAATTGCCACTATACTCACATAGGAAATTGCAATGGAACGCTAATGGAAGTTCACCCACTAACTTACTAAATAAAACCAACTTCTTATTGCAGTTTGTGAAACTTTAGTTGGTAAATGGTTGTGCAGTAGGTATATACCTAGTTATGGAAAATATGTCAAGTGGTAGCTGTACGTAGGTACAGTAGGTAGGTAGCAAGGTACCTACTTAAAATATAAATGTTAGTAAAAGTTTCAATCAGTTGTATTTTCGTGGCACAGATGCTCCTGTAGTGTAGAGCAATTATACAAGACTGAAACTATGAATAATGAAAGTAGCCAAGAGCACGAGAAGCCTACCAACAAAGACAATACTTACTAAGGAACACTGCTATTAAATATTTATTCATTGAATTCATAAATAACTGAAACTCACAAACTATGCTAATTAGACCACACTGCTGAGCCCAGCGAAAAGCATTTAGCAAAGAGCGCTGTATTGTGATGATGAAATGGGTAATATTGTTTTAATAATAAATCATCATTAAGCGACAATATTTAGCCCACATTATATTCCTCCCTGGTGAAATGAAGTCATTGGAAAGTTTGTAGCTGGAGAAAATATTTTCTTGAGACACATTAGTTGCTACAACTTTTGTGATATTAATATACTGCTATACGTATGTGCTGTTTTCTGAATGCTGTAAAAGGTGTATGGCTTTGGATGGATGGTTGGAAAAGAGAATTGAGATGTAGTCGCTTTCCCCTTTATTTAACAGCTATATATTTTAGTGGCTCTGTCTGTGAAGACGTTCCAGCTTTGAAAATTTTCCTCTTTTTCTCTGTAACTTTCCCCTTGAGAAATAGTTCCAGGCCCGTGTAGCAACGAAAGAAGTCGTGATGCCTAGCGGTCGGTCGCCGCCGATCTTAACACAAACCTACACACAATATCTGTATACCTATTAGGTAATAAGTGTATAGGTACATGTGAAAAAAGTATCTTAACTATAATACCTAAGTCTATGTGTATGTAGCTATGTGTAGCTAAATCGCTAAGGGTATACGTAATACACTCACACACAACTCTGAACCAACCTATCTATAATATTTTAGGGTAGAGTAAAAGTAAGAGAGTTTGAAATGTTCAATATATCTGTATGTATTTGCAGATACGCCTGATACGCACTAATGTAATGGTGTATAGTAGGAAGTTGCTTTCCTTAAATATATAGCAGTTTTGTGTGGTATTAGATATACAAAGATGTGATGCATTAGGTATATAGGAAGATGAATCGAGCAAGCGAATAAAACACAAGAGTGATTTTGTTTCTCTAGTGAACCGAAGCAATAATTGCACAGAGCCACGGGCGTATTACCACCACACCACTGCATGCCGCCACAGTTACATACAACTAAAGATCTATGTACCTTATACAAGAGTACTATAAGTGTAAAAGGATTTTCACTAAAGAGTGGACAAGACAGGTACATTGTACATTGTAGGAAAAGAACTTGAAGAACATTCAAGGCCGCTACTGTTACTACCACCAAGCCAACTAATCAAAAGCAAGTGAAACGAAAAGGAAAGTGTTCTAATGCTGCTGAGGAACAAATAAGAAAGTTGAAGACACGGAGATACGCACACAGCACACGTATGTTGCTCAACGTACATAACTGAGACATAATGTGGCAAAGCAAGGGGACTTTGTCCATTAAATGTCTGCCGTTACGTTACATTGGTTTGAAAGTTACGAACCGTAACTGTGGCAAAGATTTATATACACCTTTTTGCCCATTTGGCTTGATTTGGTTCGGAAGAGAGCTGGGGTGAAACCCGAATTTACGCAATGAAGGATTTCTATTTTGAGGCTTCTGTTTTAGCTTTCTCCCCTTAAATTCTACACTAAAACTACACACGCTATTATTCCTTCAGCTTTAACAATAGGTATGGATGTAGTATGTCATAGTATAATGTGTGTAAACTACACTGATGCTTTTTTCACACACAAACACAACAGGGAGAAACAAAGAGGATTTTTTGCTCCTACTTTTTTCCTTTTAGGTGTTTAGGGTGTGTACATCTGTTTCTATGTAACTTGACCAACTTGGCATGACTTTCTTCTTCTTCCTCTTCTCCAGTTTCTTTTAAATTTGAGAAAAAAACGAATGCATTATTTACGTAGGTTAGTATTCGGTTTTTATCGCTGGAAATCGAATACCTGCATGCATGTATAGCTTTTCACTAAAGTATGAAATATTTTTAAAGTTTCTATTTAACTTTTCTTTTCTCGCGTCAATTTCAGGCTAAATACGAAGCTGCCAAAGAAAGAGACGAAGAAGTTCTGCTCTCAAGTTTGGCTCCTGGGTCCAAATCCAGGAAGAACAGAAATTTCTCCATATTGGATTTATTTCGCGGTCGAGTGCTTCGTAGAAACACTATCATCATTACATTCATATGGTAATAATCCTCTTACGTCCTACCACTATGTATGTATATACACCACTGCCTCTTTCTACTTTTACCCTTCTGTCTCTGCTCTACTTATAAACTTATTTATGTACTCCTCCTAGTCTACATTCCTCATCCTTTTATCTTCCTCATGTTCAAGTCAAGACTAAACTTTAGGTCGGTCGCTATTCAGTTCCATTCGATTGAATTGGGGTAAGACAAAAGAGCAAAACCATAACATCATAAAAGCCAGCGTGCAATCACACGGAAACGATTCTGCAATGATAGCCAGACACAAAACATATTACAGATGTATGCATACATACATTTAATACTTGCATTAAAAAGAGCAAAGTAAGCATCAATGTAGTTTGCAAGGTTGAAATGAGAAAATGAAGTGAGTAAAGGAATAAGTGTCCTTATTTTACCAGCTTGCCATTTGTCAATCTATTGTGCAAACTCTTTCAGCTGGAAAACAGGAAGTTAATCGAGTCTCATATAGAACGTACAGGAAACGGCTCAATAATAATAGCAATTATGACGCATCAAACACTCAACATTGTTAACACATTCTCTACCGTCCAAATTTACACCAGGTATTCCAGGAAGAAGAATACAAACCATTTTCGATATTTTCGTATATAGCATGAAAAGCTGTTTTCGCCTTGCCTTTTGTCTATGTAAGAAGAATAGCACCTTAATGAGACCAAAGTAAAAATAGTAAAACTTCTCCAGAGCAAGATACCTTGGTAAGTCTCCTTCGTGTGTATTACTATAAATAGACATGTAACAAGTCTCCCTTCAGTTTTGTAAATCCAGTTTTGTTCATTCATTGGGCTTTACGATTTGTTTAATACTCGGTGCTACCTTTTTGTTCAAGGTATTTATATTTAGTAGGTAGTTCTATACAAATATATACCGTAGTTCTTGTGAACGTATGGAAGCGTGGGATGTGTGGTTGGTTTCATGTGTCTGCTATCGGAGATACAAGTATAGCGAATACATAATGAATGGCAAAGCGGAAACTATTCGCCAATAGGTAATGCGAGTATATTGTGGTTTTTTGGTTTTCGGAACCGGAGGATGGTTAGACTACGTACAACAAGCTAGTAAAGTTTCAAAGTAAGTTCTTTGTTAAGGATGTGAAGTGCATAGAATTCAGGCTTATTACTAGTTCTAGTAAATACACTGCTGTGCAAAGCTACTAGTTTGAGAAATTTACTAATGTGGAAATTCCCCTCTTGACTAATTAGGATATAAGGTAAAGCTTCTTTGGCTTATTCCCACTTCTTCTATTCTAGTAGTGAAGAAAAGAATCCTAAGCCACGTAAACACAACAGAAGTAGCCAGTAGGAAGGAAGCAGTCCGAGTTTAGTGTAGTCCTATTTCACTTAACTATCTATTATTCCTTCTTGACATTTATCATTCCCCTGTGCTTTAAGCTTTACACTGCGTTCTGTTTGAAAAGCACTTTGTATACTCTCTTATGTATATACCAGTCACCAGTTCATCTTAGTATTCTTTTACTAACATTTCCCTTGTTCTTCCATTATTTCATGGTTATAGATAGGTATTCAGTTTCTAATGTAGTTTACCCTTCTTTCCCTTCAGGGTTGAAGTCTAAGTGACTCTTTGACCAGTTTCATGTTTCCTTAAAAATTCCAAGTACATTAAGTACCTGCAGACAGATCTAAAAATAGAATGTTGAACTAGGTATATAGGATTTTCAGATGATATAGTTTGAAAAAATGAAGCTTCCAAAAAGATGGAGAGGTGCATTTATCTGCGATGAGGGAACCATTGCAATTTTGAATAATCATTTACATCCTCCGAAATAAACTTTTAAGTCCAAAGTATTAAATATTGTGATATTTATTCAGATAATACACATTCAAATATAAAATATTCTTTTTGAAAATTAATATTAAATTAGTTATTCTGAAGCTTTAAAGCTTATTTGTTTGTAAGACAGTGATTGTTTTGTAGATAATAAAACTTTCATACCACCTATTTAACAATAATACAAATAGAATTGTAAAAATCAAACCTTTTCAAGCCTGCGGCATTTAATGTCTTTGGATCTGACTATGAAATATTAACAACAAATTTTTCAAATTAAAAAATTACAATTGCATTGGTTTGCAATGAGTGAATTTCGATTAACTTCGATGCATATTACTGCAGGCAGGGTAATTAAATCAGTACTAATGATGTACCTACATGTTTACCTTCTATGGACTGCAGGATAGTATTACGTTAACAAAAATGTTATGTAAAATTGTAGGAGAGAAAATTGAAGCGCAAGTTTCTCTACCATTATGTACCTAGATAGAATTACGTAAAAGTATAATGTGGGTATGGTTTGGAAGGAGTAAAAAGTAAAGTGGGGATAAAAAATTGTGCCCCATGGCAGTGGAAGGGGTGAAGGTAATATTTATGTAAAGATGGTTCTTAGGGAATAAAAGCCCAGATGGAAGACTGCACAGTCTCATGTCGCATTCTCGTCTGGATCTGTAAGTCCAGGACTGATTTTATAAGTGAGTTTGTTTGTTTTTTGACTAAAGTTTTGAGGCTGTCATTAAAAAGAGGAATAAAAACAACTTTTGTCGTAAAACTAGCATCAAAGATGTAGTTAAAGCGTTCCTCTTCCTTAACAGTAAGGTGGTGGATAGACACGCTTTATCGTCATCATAAACTTTCATTCATAATCAGATCTTCTCCCGTCTGTCTCCCTACACTTGGACCTTTCCTTCACTTACACACCAAGAATAGTCGCCTTCTTTCTGCTACACTGTAGCAAACACAAATAGGGATAATGTTACTGTTTGTCTGGCAAACAGCAAAGGAGGACCCACTAATAGTAATGATGATATGCACTAAGTACATGCATTCAGTAGTTAGTAGTGCACTACGACTCCTGCGACTATGACTTACGTTTATAATGAAGTTTGCACGCATCTTCTTCCCCTAGTCGCTTTCTTACACAATTCATAGAAAAACTAATTATGAATTAGTAAAATAGTAGTGCAGAACAGTAATGATGAAGGTAAGTGCGGGAAAGGTTGTAGATTAATTAAGGACAACTTTGAGCATCATGAGTCTAATATTGTCTAATTCCGGTTAGGGAACACTGCGAAAAACTTTTCTCTTTGCTTTCTCACTGAAATTAGTTAGCACGCACAAAACAAAGTAAATATAAACAGTAAATAGTCGCAGAATGTGCGAACTAAAACATTTTTTCTAATTTCTTTAGGTTTATCAACATGGGAGTCTACGTAGGTAAGTACTTCTTACGATTATTGTTGTTAGTGAACTTCATGGAGTAGTGTATAATAGTAAAAACTTTAAAATTGAAATACATCTGCGTGTGTCTAGCCTCTAATGTTTGTGAGAAAAGATTTGTGACAAAGTAAGAAATGATTGTTGTGAAATGGGAAAGTAAAATAAAATGATGGTTTTTTGTTTTTGCATGATAAAGGCTTATCGTATTATGCCCCTATTCTTGGTGGCGACGAATATCTGAATTTTTTCTTAGCTGGACTGGCTGAGATGCCCACATATTTCTTTTTGCTGCCGTCACTGGAGAATTTGGGAAGACGGTGGACGCTTTTCGGCTCAATGGTTCTTGGAGGAACGGCTTGTCTTTGTACAATTCTCGTCGAGAACGGTAAATGATGGCTTTTTACCCGTCATTGGCATTCTCAGTACAGAAAAAGCGTCGGATGGACGCGTACTCGTTACATACAGTGTATGTAGTGCAGAGATAGTAGTAGGAGGAAGCAATAATGGTCTACCACGATGATATTACATCAAATAGTACATTACATCATAAGAAATAGTAGGTACTGTTCGAACGGGTGCATTTTCTATTATTTAATTGGGTTACGCCTATAATGGGTGTGTGAGTGTATCGTGTGCAGGGTATAGGGCGAACTAAAATGCATTGTTTAGATTTATTGTTCTTTGTGGTCATAGTGTCCCTTCGGGATGCTTTAACGGCTATTTTCGCTAATAATGGGACTCTTTAGTTTGTTGCACAATACTGATAAGAGATCCTAGAAAAGAGGCAATGTAAATGGCCTTCTAAGTATTATCCCCTCTAACCATACATTCACATTTACTTCCCGTATTTCATTTCTCCCCTCTTTTATGTATTTTCTTTCATCTTTTCCAGAATTCATGAATCCACTCCTCCCGTTCGGCTCTCCACTGTTTTCCTCCGATTACTATACTACACAAAGTAGCCCACAACTTTATACTTTCGATCTAGCGTCAGATTAAGTGTAATGCATTCACTCACTTAAAGGGAAGTTCATTTTCACCGTGATAATAACACTTAAATCTACAGATTCATGTGAATTATTAGATCATATTTCAAATAAAGGATAAAACACTTTATGCAGAATTCCAGGAATTTCTATAGCTAATCTAACAAAATGATTTAGTGCAAAAACCGCACCTTAATTTGTATCATTTAATGTGATGACGTATATTATAGGTATGTAGCTAAAGCACAACTTTTCTCTAGAGTGTAATCGAAAGACAGAGAAAGCAAATGACGCAGTAAGTATTTGTAATAAAAAACTAATTTGTTCGTCATTGTCGTGCTCAAAGGACTTTTATTACATTGACCTGATTTTTTTGTTTCCAAAAGACATGAAAGACTTTTTACAATTTACAAATGTGTTCCTTCATCTTTCTTTCCTCAATTCTCTTTCAACTTACCATGATTTTCAGACATGGTTGCAAATATTAGAGTCAGAGTACCTAGGTATAATATAGAGAATCTAAGTAAGTATTCATGAGTTTATTACGGATGCATGAAAAACGAATTTCAGTCCTTGTTTTTTGCGATGAAAGTTTGTAGAGACTAAAGATTTAAATCTACAAATCTTCTTTCATGTTACGTTATAAGGATTGCATAACCCAGGAAATTTTTAAACTATAATTTTACCAATGTATAGAGTATAAAGGTACGTGTAGAAAATAATTTCTATATTGACACTTTGGTACTTTATTTTGCATAGGTACTGGAAAAATAAACGAGTTACCATTGCATTCAATTGGAAATTACAACCCGGATAAAAATAGTAATTGAAAACAATTGCCTCGGATTGTGCATTTGTGAAGGAAAAAAGATTATTTTTCTAGGAAAGTATATAGTTGCTTGAGTTTTCTCCAAAGAATCTAACCATCAATATGTGCAGCTCGAATCAAAACAAAATTTTCGCTTTGTAACCTCCTTGGAATGGTTCATGTATAGAGTTCTCCTTTGAAAATCAGCAAAATAAATGAGTTTTCACAGTCGTATGTGTGAATATCACACGTTGAACATTATTTGCATACGCTATAATATTCTCTGAATAAAATATTATTAAAGTTACTACACAAGACTCCTAATTTTCGAAGTACATCACGTCATGCCATGTTTTTGTCAGTTTTGGCAAGTACAAACGAAAGTACTTTAATTCAAAATGCTATATATATATATACTAACATATAACAGACAGTTCTTACGTATTCCTGAAAAGATCATTTCATTCACTTCATTGTAATTTGTAAACTTATGTGGGAGTAAAATCTCATTCATGTACTAAGATTTTGCCCTCTGGAACTTTCACGACAGATTGTTGACCTCTGACTAAGCAGTAACAGCTAGACATAAGCTAGTCATAAGTAATTAATGGAATACAATGTCTTCAGTATTCTCTAAATTGGTCCGACTCCAGGAAACTGTACATAACTCCATTAAACTTTTGAAATGAAATGCTGCAGAATTAGCGACGACTTTAAATAGAGTGCTTTATATTGTGTGGTCAATCACACTTCACACATACTATGGCTATAAATAAATAAGTACTATTTAATAATACTGCAGTATCTTTAATTTTATTTAAACTAATTATGAAATGAAATCTGGATTGAAATCTTGTTCACGTTGAGTACCACACTTCACCAAATAATATATGTCACATTCATAATCACAATCTTCTTCTGTGAAATTGTGGGAGTAAGTTTCGACCATGTACCTATCAATTTACTACAATAATATTATCTGATAATTAGCAGAGTTGATAAACAGTATGCAACTTATGTATTCAATTTGGAATCATGTTTCATAATAAAATTGTTGTTGCAACAATTGCCGTGTCTCTGGGCAATCGCCTGGTTTATGTGAGGGTGATTCTTTAATATATTAAAATTCTCTCTCTGTTTAGAATATCAATGAATATAAACTATGCATGTAATATATACCTATATGGATGAATTAAGAACTATCACATAACTTCATACGTATTTATTCAACCCAAATACTAACAAAAAGTATTTAGGTAATGCTGTAGAATACAAATAGTTTCGTCCTCGTGATATAAACTCACGTTGAATTACCAACGTCAGAAAAGGAGGAAACGTGTCTTGAAATTGATTTAATGGTTGATTATTTCTTTTATGGCCATGACACAGATACATGGACAAAGCTGAGTCTGTACTGCATTGGAAAGTTCGGGATCTCCGCAGGCTTTGTTGCAATTCAAGAAATAGCTGCTGAAATTTATCCAACGGTTGTTCGAGGTCTGGGGATCAGTTTCAGCACCGTGATTGGCATGATTGGACCCACTCTAGTTCCTCTTGTTAATTACACGGTAATTAGCTTCCATACTTATACTGCCACTACCTACCACATCTACTAAATACTACCACTCACTATTCCACCATTTCAAACACTCTGAATTTCCAAACCCATAGTTTTTACAGCATAATGGAACACCAACACTCCTAAACTAAACTACCACCTTCCACTTCGAACAATTTGACTTTTTCTCCAGTTCAACTAGCCGACTAATAATAGAATATCCAGGGTTTCGTTTACAACATACTTCCTACACTAAAAT